>NIPQ01115461.1:0-34344 GCA_002806875.1 Lepidotrigona ventralis hoosana
GTTTTAAGCTGAAGTGTGTTGGGTATCCGTTAGCACATCTGGGCAAAGATAAAAGCGTTAAACGAGTACCGACCCCAACTAACCTATGATCTTGGTTGATAGTTGATCGGGAGTTAAGCTCCGCTCCATTCATAACAGCCTCGAACGAAATCCACCGTGTGGCTCCGTCGTGCGAACGAACGGTAGTCACGACTCTGATTACGTACCGTGTAAAACACCGAGGAACCCGTTGCGCGAGGAAAAATAACGAAGTGTAAGACAGACGAGAGAAAGAAAGAGAGAGAGAGAGAGAGAGAGAGAGAGAAAAGGACTTTTGAACGAACCCGAAAAAAACTCAATAGCAGAGATAAAGCGAAATTTACAACCAACCAGAGATAACGTGTAATTAAATCAGATTTCGATTTGAATTTTTTACATTGCATTATATTATCTATTAAATAACACCCTACACCACTTTTTATCATTCAAACGTATGATTATCGTTGTAATTTCATTTCGAGAAGAAATTTCGTTCCGAAGGAAAGAAAGAATTTTCCTTTTCAAGGGAGAGGTGGAAATTAGGAAATTATTTCGAACTGTCTAGAAATGGGGAGGGAAGTTTCTTTTCGTCGGACAATTGGTTGGAATTTTCTCGAGTTTTCATCCTTTTAAAATAGAAATGCTACAAAATGAACAAGTTTCAAAATTTCGAAAACCATGGGAGAAATTCGCAAAAACGTTGCTTGTTTTATTCCAATAGATTCGATCTCGAATTTGCCTGCCGAATCTTATAACATCGATGAGTTTCTATTAAAATCATCCGTCCATTTCTCCATTTTGATTTATTCCTCGGTTTCGAATAGACACACTGGGTAAAAGAGATAAATAGCTAAATTCTCTTATCAATAGCAAATAGACCGAAATTTCTATTCAAATTGCTCTCAATTTTATATCGTTGTCTCACGCGTTTAACGATAAAAGCAAATCTTTTTTTTTCGGAGTGCACTATGAAAATAATTATGAGGATTGAGGAAACGCAGTTTGAAAATTTGCGAAAAGCGGAAGTGGAGTACAAAACGTCGTTGAATCCAAGGAAAAGAGCGAAGATTGTTGCCGTAAGATCATAGACGAAACTACCAAGATGCAGAGGGACCGTTAGAGTTAACGATGAGTTCGCTTCTCTCTCTCTCTCTCTCTCTCCTCCCTCTTCGCAATTCTACGAGTGGATATATCCGCGATACCACGGTAGCTCGCGGAGGCGGTTAACAAGATGAACGATCTCCTCTAGAAATGACGACAATCACAACGGGGAAACGCGATTGCATAATTTACTCTGGATTTCGTGATACGTGAAGCTTACGCTGCATGCGCGTTAAACGATCCCACATAAAAGCAAGGAAATTAAGGCAGCTGAAAGATGCTGACTGAAAGAAGATCTCAATCTTGTCGAACCTAAAACCATCTATCACGGAAATAAATTTTTTTTCTTTAAACTTTCCAATGGTATCTTTATTTCTAATTAGAAGGATCTTGAAATATGAAATGTGAAATTTCCCAATTAGAAAATTAATAAACCAGTCAAGAATAAGAAGAATATTTAAGAAAAATTGGCCACATGGTTATTTATTACTCCGCAGAGCGGAGAAGATTGCGAAGCAAAAAGTGGAGAAAAGAAAAAGTGAAAATTGGAAATGAAATGCAGCTTCGTTCTCCGAGAAGAATTGTTATCGTCCATAGATCTCCGAGGAGAGGATTCTAGCGTTGGTTTCTCGCAGTTATAACGCGAACTATCGAAGACCGATGTATTCCTCTTTGAGATTTACGGTACGAGACGGAAACAAGCACGTGATAAAGCGGATAAAAAGGCATCGCTCGTGATGTAGTTCGTTNTGCAGAGCGGAGAAGATTGCGAAGCAAAAAGTGGAGAAAAGAAAAAGTGAAAATTGGAAATGAAATGCAGCTTCGTTCTCCGAGAAGAATTGTTATCGTCCATAGATCTCCGAGGAGAGGATTCTAGTTGGTTTCTCGCAGTTATAACGCGAACTATCGAAGACCGATGTATTCCTCTTTGAGATTTACGGTACGAGACGGAAACAAGCACGTGATAAAGCGGATAAAAAGGCATCGCTCGTGATGTAGTTCGTTTCTTGGTTGGACTCGAAACGAGCAAATTGTAGAGTCGAAGATAAATCTCGATGAGATTTCACACCCTCCGGCACGCTCGAACACACGACGTGAAAAGTATATTTTCTAGCCGCGAATCTTTCTTGCTCTTCGCAAACTTTTACGCGAATATTCCTCGAGACGAATTTACTCGTACAGTAAAGTAAGTTCTAAATTTTCTTTTCATTTGCCTTAAATTCTTTCGTAAGAAAAGATGTAGTTGAAGACTTCAAGCACTCAAAGTGGTCTACTCCTTTAACAGAATAAATAAAACGCGAATCGATGTATACTCTCAACTCAAGGTATCTATCTTGATAGATAGCTATTGTATTTTAATAATAATTTGATGTAACAGTAAGTTAATAGCGATTTATCCATTTAGATTATTAAAATTTAGAATATTTAGAATATTTGAAATACTATAATTTAGGATGATTACATCTTGTGACAGAAATTTCGAAATAAAATAATTTGAAAACTCTTTGGATCAATATTTTACACCAATTGTCAAGAAACAAAGGGAAATGTATTTAATCTAATCTACACAAGTGTATCAAAAAAAATACATTGACTGCGTGCAGTCTGTAATTCTGTGGATACTGCTTTAAATCAAGATTTGCTAGAAAGGAAAATGATTTTATAATAATCATCGAAGCTAAGTACGTTTTATCTGCTGTATCCGGTTTTTTCGCCATCTCGTAAAACAGAATCGTGGGTGTGTACCGCGAGCATGCTACTCGGGAACAATGTGACATTATGGTAAATGACTGAGACCATTGTTGTCAAGGAACGTTTATCGCGCATACACGTACTGTTCCATTCTACACGACTCACGGAAATATTCGAACACTCTTACTTCTACGTATTACGCTATATTACGTGCGTTGTACAACACATTTTGGGATTTCATCGACGCTGAAGTGAATTATATCGTAGTCGAGTTTGAAAGGAATCGAAAAAATGAATCGTTCAGAAATTATGTTAATTAATTGCCTAGTGTTGTGAGAATCATGATGTTACGAATATTTATATCGTAAAATTTACAATATTCTAAGTTACCCTTCTTACAACGAACGGGCTCGCAGAAATAAGTTTTCACTTTTTTCCTACTTCTATGAAATGAGAAACTCCTTCGAGCAAAATTTCAAATTTCAAATTTCTACAATGATAATCGTGAACCAAGGAAGAGACGAATATTCAATAGATGAATATCGATCAACATCTACATTTTTGCAATTATAAATTGGCGACGATACTTTTCGCTCCGGGGGACAGAATAATTTATGATACAGGAAAACGCGCGTGGATCTCGAATTTCAGTTCAGGGTGTCTAACCACATTCGCGTGTCTTCATTTACCGCGTTACACGCAAGAGCGGTCACCCAGAGATCCGTATAGGTTGTCCACAGCGTGCACGAAGCACGCTCTCTAATCCGATCCGTGAAAATATAAATTAGAATACTGAATTCGTCGTTTTCTAATTCCTTGCGTAATCCGCGATTTATTGCGTAATATCGGTTTTGTAATCGCGAACAACGCCATCCGCGTTGGCATCTATGAATTTTTTGTTGAAAAAAAAGAGCAGATATATCAACTTGGGATGAAAGCATGACGCAAAAATTTTTGAATTATTATCGTGAGACTCTTAATCCTTCGTCTTCGTTATTATATGTTTATAAATATAGTGTGAATTTTGTTCTGAAATGTGATTGCAAACAAGTGTCTGATTACTTTGAATTTGACCTTTACTAACGAAATTGTGTCCAATTTCACTCGTTAAGCTACTCTCGATTGAAAAAAAAAAGAGAGAAAAAGGAAAAAGAAAAATGAGGAACTTGGGTTACTAAGTTAACAAGAAATTCATTGGCGAAAGGATTAAAGAGCGAAAATCCCACACGCGTTACACGAATAAATCAGGTTTTTAACCTTCTTTTTCCGGCGCTCAAGCGTAAAAGACATTGCATCTATAAAGTCAATGGTCGTTTAATAGTCGATGTTAAATATACACTGATCATGATGCTGGTATTACGCTTAGCTGCTAACGATTAGAAAGTTTATCGCGGAATAATACGACTTCTGTTACGATTACGATATTATCGTTGTTGCTGACGTTGTTATTATCGTTGTCATCATCGTCGGTGTTATTATAGCGGACCTCGGCCGGCTATCAAAAAGTTGATGAAGGTATCCATGCGGTAAGCCGCAGAGTACCGTGTGCTCCGACTCATTAGCAACGTATATCAGTAGTCGTAACGCGACGTGATGCAATCTGAACTTATCGAAACGACGTATCGTAATTCTAGTCTCGTAAAATTTCTCTATTTCCGCGCGCGTGCAACTTCTTGCGCGCAGTTTTTCAAATTTTCGATTGCACCAACTGCTTGCCGAGAATTGATCTCGTTGATAAATACTGCGTAGTAACAATTTCACGCGTATTATTTTCATTACTCTTTCTCTAGTCTCATAAAATTTTCACTCGCACACAGTAAGTACATATGCAAAAAGGCGCGAAACTTCACAATATCGAGTTCATTTTGTCCAAAGATACGATTTCCTCTCGAAATCCTTTTGCAAATCCAAACGTGCAGTGTGATCAATTTTTTTTTTAA
Source organism: Lepidotrigona ventralis hoosana (assembly GCA_002806875.1). Taxonomy (NCBI): domain Eukaryota; kingdom Metazoa; phylum Arthropoda; class Insecta; order Hymenoptera; family Apidae; genus Lepidotrigona; species Lepidotrigona ventralis. Next base: position 4,752 of record NIPQ01115461.1, read on the forward strand.
TAAGTAAATCTGTATAAATAATTATCTTTGGAGGATTAAAGTCTTTTCTTTACAACGATCCCTTAAAATTCGAATTTACGAGTCTGAAATGTTGGAGCGTACTTTCTACATCCATTGTACGCACAGTCTTTAAGAGTTCGATTGAAAATCGTTTACTGGGAACTGATCTGATTGGACAGGAATGCTACGACGCGACGTGGCAATTTCACTCGTATTATTTTCACGTTCGTTATGTTTTTCTGTAGTTCCGATTGCCTGGACGAATACTACTGTAGTCGCTGGTAATTGTTGCTGCCTGTGAAACAGCGCCAGTATCGGGACAAGACGTGACATCCCGTTACAAAGATCTCATTAACGTAGTCGATACACAGCCGCCGCGAAAGGACAACGCGATGGGAAACCCGCGTTCGTGAAACGCGACACTCTCCATATTACCAAAGGTATTGTGCAACCACTGCTGCGTATTTCGTTAAATATTCACAGAGAGTCGAATGTCTGGTGATAGATTTGATTTCTACGCGAGATCCAGCTCCACATTGGAAAGTATTCTACAATATTAACCCTTTGCACTCGACTGTTTCCTTCTGAGGGGACTTGAATCTCACTTTATCATTCGCTGATAACTGTAATGAACGTATACATTTGGCGATGTACAATAGTATAATACCTGTTAACTATAATCACTATGTAAGAAGAACAGAGAAATTTCTGAAGACAGTCCTGAGTGGATTGACTAATTCGCATAAACTATAGACTTCTTATTGCTTCTTACGAAAGTTTAAGAAACGGCGGAGGATATTATTATTCCAGAGATCGAAACTATGTGTCATCAACATCTCTTGTACATTATACTTGTTCCAGCTGATGATTTTGGTTGATTGCTTTAAATTTAATAATATACGAGAAAAGTTTGTCGAATGCAAGGGCTTAACTAAAACTCATTTCACCGAGAATTTGTATATTTATCAATCTGGAGCACACAGATCGACGAAATTACGGTATTGATGGGAAACGAGTCGAGGAGGATCGTAATCAAACAATTTGTATTTCGAGTCGATAACACACTGATAAATAAAAAAACACACGTGCATCCTGATCCAGTGCAAGGCAATCCTTAAAGCTCGTGTCTGCTTCGAATCTACTGATAAAAACTTCTTCTGACTCTCGACGGGAATGCGAGAAATTTTAATTGCTGGCAACAGTAGGTTAATAAGACAAACAGTACGAATTTATCGAATCCAAAAGTCGAACGATCGCTTTCTTCTTCAAGATTCTGCACGACTATGAGAGCCTTGGTAGCAAAAACAACGTATATAAAATATTGCTCCGTGGAACGCGCGTCGCATCGGCGATGTTAAAAATGAAATAATAAGCGTATTGTGGATACGTTTAAGGATTCGTCGTACGACCCCGTCCCAGTCCAACAGATCTTTCATCTTTTCGTGCACGATACAAAACATTCGCGAATGATTACGAGTTATGATAGTCATGGGTGTCCCCCTTGTCAAGAGCTCGCGTAATTTAAGTTCAACACAAGGAACCCCACCGCGAATACCAATTTTGCATAATCGCGTATTCCAGCTCGACTGCTCGCTACATCGCGGCGGGGATTCACGCGTGCTTATTCCAGAATGTCTAGGCAATATCTTTGCGTAATGGGCCGGGATGCATGGACGACCGTAATTGTGCGGATTTAAATGTAAATATGAACAATGTCGCACGAGCACGACGACTTGTACGCGAGATACGACAAGAAGCGGGTGTTCTCGCATCTCGTGAACTCGCGCTTAATTCGAGGAGGTATTCTCGTTCGGGGATGTCATCTTTGGAACGAGAGATCAAGAAAAATCGCATTCTCGATGATCTTCTTGACCGAATATCACTGATATCCCTCTAGTGTTAGTCCGATTTTTACGTAGATTCTCGTGCAAATCGCATTCTTGAAAGTGAGCAACTTGAAAAAAATTCTGTCCGCGTAAAAAGTTGTTTTACATGCCAATTGTTACGTAAATTTCGCATAAATGCATGAAAATCCGCAGCCTTCTGCTTGTTCGTGACAACGCATCGCGAGGAGAGCATAAGATCAGCCAGTGTTTAAGAAGCTTGGGACTTTGCCCTAAAACTCGAGGTAAAACGACGCATATATGCACGTACGTATATAAGAACAGGAATATGTACGCATAACTGGATAGAAGCGCCTCGAGTGGCAACGCGTAGTTCTCTTCCCAGCCCTCACGAGCATCGTCAAGTTCAAGGATGCCCTCGAGGTCTAGGTTCACTAAAGACAGCCGTGCTCAGCCTGCAACGAAAGAAAGAGATTCTTCTCTTTCAGTTCCACACGCGTATCTGGGGATTCGAGCAACCGATGCCTCGGGCAGATATGCGTTTACATTGTTCTGAAAAATGCACGGTTGCCTCGCTTGTGTACGTAATAAACGCGTTTCGGTGAAGGCAAGGCCGCCGATTAGCGATTCTTTCGCTCGATTTCGTTCAGTAGAACTCGTCTAAAATGTCACTGTGTGAATTTCACGAATCAAGGAATTAAATTCGATTTCAAATTACTGAACAAATTCGTTTGAAGTCGATTGTAGTTGTGATTTAGTTTGTTTAGTGATAACGCGAACATTAATATTTTTTTTTTTTTTTTTTTTGAAANTCTGGTACAAAAATATAAATTCAAATATTGAGATTTGTTTCATTTTGAAAATAGTTCGTAAAGAACACAATTCCATGACACAAGGTAGTAAATTCTTCGAAGAAACGAGAGTCGAAAGTGGTTGCGATCCAATCCATCGATGTTAAGAAACAGACTAACATCTGCTGCAGATTGCTTGCAAAAGATTGCTCTCGAGATTGTTCGAGATTCAAATTAGGGATGAAAAATCGTAGAAAAGAAACAAAAAAACGTTCGAAGAAAAGATATCGAAGAAATATCATAGAATCGTGATGTCCAATCGAACAAAGGAAAAATTTAATTCGAATTGGCGAGAAATTAATGCACACTGACAACGTGTTCCATTTAGTCGATTTAAATAGTTTCCAAGAATCCTAGGACAATCGAGTCTAATTAACCCAACAATTATAAATACCACAATTTCTTGACAAAAAATGCAAATTAGAGACGTTACGTTAACGACCGTAGTTACACGCCGAGGGAAAGAAAGACAGATTTTTTTTTTTTTTTTGCTTTTTAGAAAGTCGTAAGACAAGAAATGGATGATCGGTTAGATTCCGTGAATCTGAAATTCCACTGCAGATTTTTGTACGCTTGTACGCGAACATGCAGAGAATACATATAATGCAAAATTTCTCGGTTCTATTTCTCTCAGCCATATTTACAAAAAAAAACATAAAATATCTATCGTGAGAGGGAAAAAAAGAGGGGTCTGATTTCCATACGGCACACTATGAACGAGCGATACCGACGTACGAAAGCACTGTGCCTCTGCCCTTAGAAGCTCCTTCTAAGCAACTCGATGCTCTCTCGCCTCGGCCCGAGAAGAAGCAGGATCTTTATGAAGGATCGCCGAGGCGCCAATGGCGATGATGTAGGTGGATCTGAATGCACGGTGCGAGGACGGGACGGGTAAACAGTGAAAGGAGAAAAGAGAGAAAACTAGCGAACGATCAGCGAGGTTGAACGCGGTCCGGCGGTACAGAGTCACTGCACTCTTATGCCCCGTTGCTCTCTGGCGCGCTCCACGGCCTGCATTGCTCGCAGAGAGTACACAGCAGCCGGTTTGTTGTGGCATTTTTCATTGACAACGGGAGAAGGTAGAACATATGATCCGGTCGCTAATACCGTGTAAAAAACCATGTTCAACCGCGAACACTATTATTAGAACCACGTCTTAAACAAGATTATGCGAATTGCGCGGGGACAGGTATGCACGCCGACGATGACCACCACCATCTTCTGCTGGATAACTCCGCGAGTAACACCGTAACGAATCGACTTAATATCGCCTCGAAGCATGCCAATAACTGCCCGCCGCGATCTATCGATTTCTCATCGGTTTGCACGGTTTGGCTTCAGTCTCGCTTTGTCGAGAGACGGCACGGCGGAGCGAGAAAATCGCACGAATGAAACGGACGATGCGAGCAGCAACAAGAGAGAGAGAGAGAGAGAGCGTGCATGTATGTGTGTGTGCGTGTGTGTGTTTGCGCGCGGCCGAGAAAATGTTTCCGCGGAGCAAGTAAAAGTCGAGCGATGTCGGGCAAAGGTACGTTGCTCTGTGCCCTATCCTGCGCATCGAAAAACCGTAAGCTCCTCACGATATTCCAACAGCGCATCTAGCCTCGAGTGCTTCTTCGAACGCGGAAGCTTGTTGCGGGGGAGTGCACATGCAGAATCACGTCGTACGGCCGGTCGGTCGGCCTCCTCGGAAGGTCGTGCCATTCAGCGGCCGTTCACCCATCATCCCTTTCTTTTTCCATCTCTTCCCCCTTTCCTTCTTTTCCCTCTGCCCATCTCGGCTATAGCCGATACACGCTATTGTTGCTATATACGTGTATACGTATCGCTATGGCGAGCGTAGAGTCCACCAGGGTGGAAAATGGATTCTCTTTGCATTTTGGACTTCTTCTTCCGCTAGATTTCTAAAGTGTCCGTTTATTGCAACTAGCGACGAAAGTTCTCATTGGCAATAGCAGATTGTCGAAAATTCAATACATGTTCCACACTTTAAATAAAAAAAAAAAAAACAAAGGAAACGCTTCTTGCAAGCTGCTGAGTATTTGAGTGTCAAGGCTGACCAAAAGACTGAATCTGTGTGCGAGTTCCTATCCTCGAAACGAGTCGTGCTCTCTCGCGCTTTCGAAACTGAGACTCGAACGAATCCATCACCGATTTACAATCGAGAGTAAGGGGATAGACAGAGATGAAATGTGCTTGACATTTACAATGGCTGTCAGTTACGATACGATTAGCGGTCTTAATGCTTTCGTACTCGGCGTATCAGCGAATGGTCTTAGCTTGGGACGTTCACCTCCCGCCTATTTGTCCCGCTGCATCCTCTTATCTTGCTAACACATCCTCATAACCGGTCCTTAGAGCGCGCGTTGATCGTCCGAGCGAACGCCTTGGGTGACGAATTAGCGGCTATGAAAAATCACGATTGCGCTAATAAATTTGTATCACCGAGGTTAAACCGAATATACTACTCGCGTTTACCACTTTCTTTAATTTACATTGTTCGTATGATGGTAAGAACGTGCTGGCAAGGGAAACACTTGTACAGGGTGATTTGTAAATGCATGTCAGCAGTTCGACAAATAGATGATTAATTAAATATCAATAAATCTATAATATTAATTTAAAAAAAAAAATGGTATACGGAATATGCGAGCTTTGTTCAACTCGATTTTGCACACAAAGTTCCTAATTTCGTTAATTAAACACGCAATTAACAAGGGACCTTGTTTCATAACTCTGGCTGGTATGCACTACACGTAAAGAGTCAATCACTCGAGTAGCTCGAAAACTAAAGCACGCACGCAAAACGTATATTTGTCTCTTTTATTAGCACGTAGATTTGCCCTCTAAAGTATTGATGATACGCGTTTGTAAATCACCCTGTACGCGTACGTACGCAAAACAAATGACGCGAGAAAACTTATTATGCATATAGTTACACGGTCGGAAGGATTCAGCGGATTTTCTCACGCGACGGAACATCAAGACGGGTTTGTTCTTCCTTGACTATCACACTCGCAGCGATTTCTCTTCTTTTTAATCGCAGCGTATGTGTCCTCCGCTCGTACGTCCTTGGACAGAAGAACGCACGATCGATAGTACGCAATCGTCGATAACCTCTTTGATTAGGAAGAATTCAACAAGAAAGAGCCAGACGGCGCCAGCCATTGGCGGAGAAAAAGCGATCGTGTGAGGCGTTCTAATGCTCGGCAACAAGCCTGCACATTTCTAGATGAGCACGGCCGTTCCGCTCGCGTTCGATCGATGTTGACAGTTATACGAATGCCCACGATCGCGTGGATCGTGGGATCGATTAAAAGATTTTTCCCGGTTGCAAACAACTCGCGTCGTAAAAATATCGAGGATTCCGATCGAAGAAATGCACTGTAATACGCTGGCTACGCTGTCACCCTTGACTGGAAATATAATATTTGCCGTTTTCGAAACGAGAGGAAAGTGGAGCTTTAACGTTTCACGCCAGCTTTGTTGCTCTTCGCTTAATTTCATTTGCTACCTCGTAATAAATGTGTGACATAATAATTTCACAGAGTATTCAAGGCATGTTTTTAGCAACAATGCATTAGCAACAGTTGTTAAAATGTATGAATTAGTGAGGCTGGAAGCAACGCTTATTGCCCAGTTACAGGATCAATCAGTAATGAATTTTGAAATAAAATAAATAGTAACAAAAATTAACAAGTAAAGTCAAAGCAACAATAGGTATATTATTTTGATAAACCGATAAAACAGTGGTAAACAGAACTGACAGTGTTCTAAAGTTCAACAGATTATTAATTTATTCATGGATCTGTATCTGTAAAACTTGTCATATTTTAAAATTATACGAGTTTATAAATTTATCGAATTACAATTTTATTGGAAAATTGCATATCTATCGATGATTTTCTAATTAAATCTTTCATTAAAAGACAAGCAAAAAGTGGACAGAATGTTTAAATAATACTGCTCGTGAAAAATGTATAACGAGGCAACGATGCACGAGCGGAATTTCCAAGAGTATCATTTGATTTTACCTGACCAACTGGCTGCCATTAAATATACCAGCTACGTGTATGTAGTTTGCTCTCATTAAGCGAGAGAACGTTTATACCAGTATACCTGGAAGATTTTAGAAGCCGTTAATATCGGTGTAATTAAAGCAATTATCGAAACACCGAGTTTTTAACACACAACGGACGAAGATCGCTGAGACGAGAGTACAAGCAGATGGGTATTGCGACTATTATGTCGTGAGAAACTATGCGATTAATTTCCTGCTCCGCGAGTTGCCGGCGCTACCGGCGTGCGTAACTTGCAGTAGCAAGAACCACGTAAACGCGTACACGTCACTGTTGATGTTCCACCAAAGACAAATCAGCGAGGCATCCGGTTTTCAAACTTCCGTCAGTGGCAAAGCTTGCTTAATTAAAAACCTTGAAAATTTCTGACGTTACCTGTCGACAACAATGATCGACTGAAGATTTTAACTGTAATGATTGGAACTTTGTTTCCATTGTCCAATGACCGAAATATACTAAACACATTAGATATTTTCAGGAAAGATGTGAACTGGCTGAGGACCAAAAAGTTTTATGAAAAAAAATTCAAAAAAAAAGAAGAGAGAAATAGGTGACTTTGATTAGCTCTTCGTAAAATAAATCCTTAATTAATTGACATCGATCACTTAATGTGTTGATTGTACGTCGCTGAAAACAATTACGTAATTTACTGTTAGATTTTTATCCACAGCAGAGACAATCATGCCTATCTTTATCTTTAATTTTTTTTTTCTTTTTTTTTTTTTTTAATTTTTACGTTTCATTTACCACTTTATGCATGAGTAGATAACATGTTGAAGCTCATCGTTCTCATCGGAACGATTCTCGTCGCTTGCACCGTCAAGGCCGACTGGTGGTGTTTACAGCTGAAAGATGGATAGTTACTTGAAACTATTTAAGTAGTGCATTAGCTGCGATCGATGTTTCATTAAAAGCATCAGATTATGCTTGGTATCAATGGATCGACGTAATAGAATAGCCGAAAAAGAAAAAAACGAACAGTGGAATAAGAGACGTGTATGATGAGAAACCTATGGTTCTCAAGGACGAGTATGTGCAAATAGCGATATTGGACGAACGAGTTTGCGTGGCAGTACGATTCGACGAACATGTTTATAAACTCGAGTCTCTTGATTCGAACAGGATTCGAATCTTAAAATTCTCGAACTGCGAACTGTACAAAAACCATACTTTCTGAACTTTCTGCAATATTTTATGACTACTAAGACTAAATACTAATCACGCTATTAAACTTTATCTCTCACGACTTTCGAGAATTTTAAGTTTCAAGTCATGTTTTATTAAGCCTTCTGTACTTGTTAAATATACATCACAGATTTGAACTGTCTTAGATCTTATTGTCAGTTATACAGTTCAAGTTTAATAGGCCAGGATTTTGTATACCTACAATAACCTCTGAATTCTTTATATTGATAAATTTTGTTACATCACCACTAACACTTTCTATTAAGCTACTAAATCTCTCGCTCGTATTTATTGAATCGCATTAGGGGACATAGGGAATTCAATTTCACTCGCCACTTCATCGTGCGCAATTCAGCGTCGTCAAAAGCTACATCTTCATCTAATGAAATTCATTGGAAAACAGGCTTGAGAAACCCATGGAATCGTCGTGCGCTCCAACTCGAGCGTGCAAAATCCCTTGCTTGCGTTATTATTACATTTTTACATCACGATGGTCACGGTGGTAGTTATGGTGGAATCGCGTTGGAACGTAGGGAGTTTAAGACTTGCTTAGCGAGGATTTGCAATAGGCAACACCCGCGCCTTCTCCCTCTCTCTCTCTTTCTCACTCTCTCTCTCTCTCTCTCTCTCTCTCTCTGTGGAGGCAAGCTCGCAATAATCCCTTCTGCCAAAGAGTTGCCAGCTGCAGTCGTCCGTATCTTGTCTGCAGTCGCCGTGCACACTTGGGAACACCGTGGCGTGTCGGGAATGCGGAAAGGACGAGTTTCTTCTACTTTTGTTGCGCGTATCTACCTGGTAACCTGAGACGCGGTGATGCGGTGGCTCTTCGAAAACCGCGTCCGCTTCTAGAATCTTTGAGACTCTGAGGGTTGTATTTGTCCTTATCAGATCCAAAGTCTTCCTTGGTTAGGCGATTCTAGTTAAGTTGCTCGCCGCGCATAAGCACTTGGCTATAAACGAGCAAACTCGAGACCTGTTATAATTACAGCCTCGTCGTTACACGTGTGCGTGTGTACGCACGGCAATATAACGTTGATAAAGAATAAGATTGTGGGAGGATGTCTTTATCACTGCGCGCAAGAGATACGAGGAAAACTCGAAGCTTGTTATCATTATTACGGCACATCGTCGAACTTTTTATGAACAGATTAGTTTCATTACACGACCAACGAGTTTGGAGCAAATCTAATATGGTATATATGGAACATTTGACGCTATAAAAGGTGTTGCGTTTCGAACGACCAATTATACACTCGACGACATATTACACATTCTGTTAATGAGTCATAATATTCGGTATTTGATATTTATTGCTATTATCGTAACATTTAAATCAGGTTGAACTGTAGGAGAATGACTTGTCGAATGACTCTGGTTTGGTCGCCGTTCGCGGACAAACTTCAAGTATTCGTATTCAATCCTCGGCCAATTCTGTGTCTTGTTCACAGAACACTGAACGATAGATCATTACCATTGTCACGACCGTCATTAACTATTTTACAGTTTCATCGTAGTTCGAGCTCGACATTTCGCGGCCTTTCATACTTTACGAGCCATTGTTTCAATTCTTCCGATGTTACCGACCAGAAATAGCACTCTCGATTTTCTTTTTTCATAGATATACCGTGAGAAATTGTTCAAGAGGAAATTTACGAGGATAAATTTGCCTAATCATATAAATTACATAATATGTCAGAGACACGCTTCAGAAGAAACGTTTTCATGTCCAAGAGCGAGAGCCTACGAAGAATAAAGGATCTTCATCTTGTTCTTTCCTCAAAAATTCGGGAATATTACATATCTCGTTACCTCTCCGAGTTTGATATCCCTTTTTAAAGAAGGTCTAACTGAATTAAGTAGCTCGCACTCGTAATCAGTCAAAGATGGAATGCCCAAATATTTCTGAATTCCAGCAGGGCCCAGTTCCAAGGGAGTGGCGAAGTATGTTAATTCTGGTATCACGCACGATCTGACATATGCGGACTCCACAACATTTCTTTCGTGTCGTATCGCTAAATAAATTAACAATGAAACGTGAATTTATAATCTGATCGTTATTTACAGGGATATATATACTTTCTATAACTTATAATATCTTCTCTATTATTCTATTTCTCTGTTTTTCTAATTTTTCAAATTATATCTACCTCTCATCTATTAATTATATTTTAAAGTATGTGAATTCGCCTAAAACTCCACATTCTAATAATAATACCTTTACAAAGGGACACGCAAAATCTTGCGGCAGCGAAAGACGTTGCTAAATACGGTTTCTCTTCGTCTTTATTTGCTCTCGATTGCTCTTCGTCGGACATTCTCACGGCGTGCGTTAATCTTCTAATTTCTGTCTAATTAATTAACGAACAGATACGACTAGTCAGACATACAAACTGATAGAGATACGGAAGAAATTTAGTAAAATTTTAGTAATAACCTGGGACAGTTTACTCGATGGTTTTGCTTGGGAGAAGAGTGGAATGCACGTTTTGCAACAACCTCCACCGATTATAGGTACCATCATGCATTCTGGTTCAATGCCTATCATTTCTGCAGCGAAGGTATTCGCTCTAAGAGAATAATGATTAATTACACCAAACAGCCGATTGTGCTCGTAAATTCCAGCCTTTTTATACATTTCCAGTGCCAGAGGAATTAAACTGTTTATTGGGTTCATTACGACTGCGACCATAGCCTAAGGTAAGAGAAAAACGCGAAAGATACATCCAGCAAAATCGGTTGAAATCGGTGCCTTGCAGCTTCTATATTTCTCTCTTATTTTTCCACGAGCAGTCCCGAATAAATCGATCCTGCGTGTAAATAGACGGACTAAAAGACACTAAAAGAGACGGAGCATCATCGCTATAAAGGAAGCGAAAGATGTACAAAGGCAAATGTCCTTTGTCCTTGCTGAAATCGTCGCGAGGAATGTCGAAAACAACCTACTCGCAATTAATACTGCCAGGGCATTAAAAGCCAAGGTTAACTACCAAAAAACAACGGATAAAGCATAGTGTTGTGCCATTATACAAATCTATAACGCATCTTTATCGTCTTGTATACATTCATCCACAAGTCTTCATACCCTATAAAAATCTCACTTATTATATTGGAATAAAGTGTCGCGAGTTTTTGTTGCAAATTTATTGCATTCGAGATCAAGAAGCAAATGTATTATTACAAATTATTGTATTGCTTTGTTTATTTTGTTTAAATGAAAATCAACTTTTCAAGAGGTATATAAAGACTTGGATGAATAGGTGTGACTATATTTTCATAAATACATAGATACTATATATAGTATAAGTACACGAAAATATTTGAGCAGAAACATTGTTTCATCATATCATATACGTATTATATCGTTTTTTTATGGAATTAAAAATAAAGTTTAAAAACAAATTCAAAAATATGAATAAAAGTTACAAGATGCCTACTTATCACAAAACTACACTTTACAAAGGCATCAAAATTATTAATAACAGAATTATCTATTACATTAAATATCTCAGTATTTAAAACTAATAACGATAATATTCATGCTTTAGTTGTTCTAAATGTAGATCATTTTAATATCATTGTAAAATACCTAAATGTGTCTTGTTTATTTTCCAAACTGATTAAAAATTTTATCATGACGATTGAGTTTCCTGATAAAATTTTTTGTGTTAATGCAATGTCGAAGAAATTGCTATAACGCTCATAAAAATTTTCCATGTTTAAATACTTAAGAAAGATATCTAAAATACTTTTTCGTTTATTAAAAATCATTGATCATTAATAATAACAATGATTAATCGAGCTAGTTCATTACCTGAGGTGAAAATTTAATAACATTCGGTAGCAAGTCTGATAGCACGTCTGCGTTAGACTTTAAGACTTCGTGTTCGTTCAATCTTTCTTTGATCGTTTCATCTGCTACGATCATTACTACTTTCGCCTCGTCGAGTGTATGCTCGAGACTTGTTTCAGGACAATTACACGTACTAACCTTGCAGCTGGTGTCGATATAATTTAAATCGAGCGCGATACCGTAAATGCATTTGCTATCGAAAATTGCCAGTTCGTCGATCAATGGCGATTGTTTTAAAAATAATGCAAGACCGCTTCCTATAACGTGGCAGCAAAATCGATAGATAATTAAATATACGATAGAGAAATGAAATGGATGTAACCTAAATTACCAGTCTTGCTAGCAGCGCCCAAAATAGCTACTTTCATAGATTTCGAGGAGAAAGGATTAATTTGCGTATTAGTAATTTGAAAAGTATCCTTTTTAATAGGAAGACAATAAGATTTCCCGTGGAAAATACGCGACATTAAATTTCGTGATGTGCGATTTATCACAGATGGAAACATTGTCGTTAAATTTTACAAAGATCTTCTAAACAAAATCAGATTTTCGTTTCTCGAAGTGAAAGTTGGCTAAATCGTGTAGACATGTTGTGGCCGTGGTGCCATCTTTTGTATTCTCTTCAAGTTTAAATGGAGGGTACCATAGGAATCTTTTCGCAGAATAATGGTAATTTACATATCCCTGGGAAACATTTCCCAGTTTCTCGCTGTTTAATTAGCTATATTATTATTCGTTGTAATAACACATAAGGCATGGAATATAATAATCGTCGGGAAGGCCACAAGCGGCGAAACGTTCACGTTCATCCGGAATACCATTTTCTGTCAGAGTTAAATCGAGATTCAAATCCTTCCCTTCGAATTTCCACGTATAAGACTTTCCATTTTTGTTATAAATAAGGGCACGTTCTTGGATACGGCTAATGGAATCTTCCTCGCAGACCTTTGTAGAATAATTCTTTCATTAACACGTCGACTAAGAACGACTTCTATTCTAATAAATAAAATTCTATTAAATAAAATCTGAAAAATCTACTAAATCCACTGAAACGAAAATTCATATTTCTCTGGAGGGACAAAAATTTAATATTTCTACCATTATAACGACTTGCACACCAACAAGGACGTTTAAAATTCTACATGGACGTGCGTTTTTCGTCAAGTATCCTTTTTTATACTTGTCGTCGAGCCACCAAGGACATTTATCCAATGGTCGCCAAGTACTGCAAGGAACTACAGAGGGTATTACATCCGGGATCGGTCCATGAGGGCAATACGGTACCAATGCTCCCGTAACAGGATGTACGTAATATTTAATATCATTTTTCTCATGATCGAACCAATGACTTATATCTTTGCCAGCGTAGGCCAGTATTGGTTTGATCTCTCTTCTATTCGCCCAAACTTTACAAAGATCAGTCAGATCGTACACCATATCGTTATAGGAGATCCAACAATCAATTTCTGTATTATGAACCGCAACTTCGGTCGGTAGAAAATACTCGACCTTCTTGAAAACATCATCTGTAACGTATTTCTTTATTTCATAACTATTCCTTTCCTCTTCCGATAAAAAACACTGATGTACAGACGACATTTTACGAAATTCTGTACGTTCGGTTATTTTGTTTTATCTTCCCCCTTTACTGGAATTTGTCGTGAGTGATTTTCATTTGAATGCACTGCTTAATATGCATACATGTGTGTAGTAAGAGTGATTTACGACACCGTGAAACCACAATTTCGAAACATTTTAAATTGCGAAAACGTTCGCGCGATAAGATAACTTTTGTTTTATTTTAACGCCGCCTAACATAACTGCCAGCATTCCCAGATAATCAAGAATATTGAATTAACGCATAACTGAACGTTATAAACAACAGCTGTTAACCTTGCGCATGATACTTTCATGTACCTTTATTACATAAATGTATAAGAAACAATAAACATATAATCCTCAAACATGCCCAAAAAATGCTGCTCAATAAATGCTAAAATTTACTATCTTCACGTTAGTCGCTCTGAAGAAAAACCCTAGACGAATCGTAGGAGAACTTGATGATTAAAAATAATAGTCACCGAAGGGAGAACGTTAAACCATGAAATATCAAGTATTGCACAAAACAGTTACGTAAAATCGTCAGGTGATGGGATATTTTTATAAAAATATGTAAGTTAACGTAGCAAGTATTGAATTTTGCTAGGAACTTTTAGACTGTGTCGTTGGTTTTCTACATTACTTTCAACCTGAAGGCAGTCACTGTATTGTGGCTATTGCAGGCGATTGAATGGCTGCCTCGTCCAAAGAGTGCACATTCTGTTTTGCTGTAATTAATTTTACGTTAGTTGGTGATTTACGCGTGAAATATTCTCTGCCTCGTATAATTTGGTAAGTCCTTGGCTGCATTTTATTAGCCTTTAAAAAGATGATTCATGTAATAGATGCGCTATTATAGTACTTTCGTTTCTAAGAAACGTGCTCGTAAAATTTACGGCCGGTTATTTATTTTTTGCTAAATGTTGCATTTGATGGTTTCCTTTTCAACGTTATTTAAGTTACTCATGAAATAATATAAAATATCCGCGTACGTATTTCCAAATAAATTTTCTGTATCAGTCAAATATCTATAATGTACAGTAGTTGTTAGAACTTATACTGGGTTGTGACACTATAATAGCATCTTATACATATTTACACGCAGCAATATCTTTAGATATTATTCGCATTAGGGAAATCCCTCTAACTTTTTCCATTTGTTAAAGAGATAAGTCTGTAACATCAATTTTATTTAATAATAAACTTTGCATTTCAAAATGTAATATTCTAATCTAATTTTGTTTACCTTTTTTTAATGAAATTAGATTGATACAGTAATTAATAAGTGTTGGAATTGAGATGATATATAACTTACAATTAATTCCTAATAACCTAATGTCTTGACGTCAAATAATACATCATATGTTTATGAAAGATAATTTTTTTTTAATTATTTGCTTTATTGTTAACAACAATTGTATAATTTTTACTCTACCATAATTTTTTCTTTCTTTTTCTTTTTTTTAATAAATGGAAAAATCGTTTTAATTCGTTCTTTGTTAAGTTATAGTAGCTAAGCTATGTTAGCATATTTTTGGAGGAGTTAAAAATAGATTTGTGCGTTTTATTATTTGTTTATTTATATTTCGTATCTCACAGAATTTATCAAACGTTTGTAGGATTATTAAAATCACCGCAATACCAATAGCAATACAAGAAATTTTGAAATGGAAAAAAGCGCGGACGGATTATTGTTTCGCGCAGAGAGAAATAATGGAGCTAACGAAGGAACATTGGGCATGGCATGTGTTGATGAAAAAGTGGCCATTCTGGATGCAGGGGCACAATATGGTAAAGTGATAGATAGAAAAATTCGTGAATTAAATGTGCACAGTGAAATTTTGCCCCTGGATACATCTGCATTTACTCTCCAAGAAAAGGGTTATAAGTAAGATGGCACATATTGTCTTTATATTAGAAACAAGACGTTCTTGTTTCTTGTATATGTATGGACATGCATATTGTATAATATACAAATAATAATCACTATTTTAAACCTAAATTTTTAGAGCCATCATAATTTCTGGAGGGCCAAGTTCAGTCTACGCAGAAGATGCACCTAAATATGATGCAGACATCTTCAGAATAGGAATTCCAGTGCTAGGTATTTGTTATGGCATGCAAATGATGAATAAGGAATTTGGTGGTACAGTAATAAGTAAAGAGGGCCGAGAAGATGGTCAGTTTCCCATTGAAATAGACTCCAAATGCCTGTTATTTAAGTAAGTGAGTCTGAAACAAATGGTCCACTCGACACTTCAGACATGAGATATTAAGTAAATAAATGGTTTGTCAGGGGTTTGGAGAAAGAGCAAATGGTACTGTTAACACATGGAGACAGTATAGATAGGGTGGCTGATAGTTTTCATATCACTGCCAGATCATCAAACTTTATAGCAGGAATAGCAAGTGATAAAATGAACTTGTATGGAGTACAATTTCACCCAGAAGTAGATCTTACACCCAACGGAAAAACAATGTTACACAATTTTTTGTTCGGCATCGCTGGCCTCACTGGTAATTATACGCTCCGCGGTCGAGAGGCACAGTGTATTCAGTACATCAGAGATATGATTGGCAACAAAAAAGTTTTGGTAAGATACAGATTTATATTTGATATTTGGGTACTATAATTACTAGAATCCGTATTCCTTAACTGTGTAATAATTTTGTACAATGGTTTATTCCGGAAAATATTTAAAAACTGTAGTATAAGGTACGACAAAGTGTCAATTAAAATAGAAAAAAACGATCATAGTTATTAGTGAGCGGCGGTGTGGATTCTACAGTATGTGCAGCACTTCTACATAAAGCTTTAAATAAGGAACAAGTCATAGCTCTGCATATCAATAACGGCTTTATGCGAAAAGGAGAGACACAGTTTGTGGAACAAAGTTTAGCACAATTGGGAATTCGATTAAGAGTTGTGAATGCCGGACGTTGCTTCATGCAAGGAACTACATCTGTTCCCTTGGATAATGTTACTCCAGTAGCCAATACAAATACTATAAATAACAAAGGAATATGTGGGACAGCAACTAGCCCAAGAACTAGATTAACTAAAATGTTGTGTGCAACGACCAATCCAGAAGAAAAACGAAAAATTATAGGAGATGTTTTTGTGAGAGTAGCCAACGAAGCAATGGCAGAGATGGGTTTGAAGCCAGAAGAAGTGTTTCTTGGACAAGGCACTCTTAGGCCTGACCTTATAGAAAGTGCCAGTTCATTAGCTAGTGGTAAATTGATAGTTGTAAATGTATTCTTCTTTCACGTCTATCAGAAACGACAAATTATATATTTATATAAAATGTAAACGCTTTTACCAGGTAAAGCAGATGCAATAAAGACGCATCACAATGATAGTGAACTTGTTAGAGCATTAAGAGCACAAGGTCATGTAGTAGAACCTTTAAAAGATTTTCATAAGGATGAAGTAAGACAATTAGGATGTGATCTTGGGTTACCTGCGTCATTGGTTGCTCGTCATCCGTTTCCCGGTCCTGGACTAGCTGTGCGCATTCTATGCGCGGATGAACCCTATATGGATAAAGATTTCTCGGAAACACAGGTATTTCCATATTTCACGGCACAATAAAGAAGAAAGAAAAGAAAAATATACAAATATTTCCATAACAAACAAATAATTCTATTCAAGGTGATAGTTAAAATAATGGCCGAATACGAACAAATGCTTCAAAAGAAACACGGGTTACTGAATCGTGTGGAAGGTGCAACTAGTGAATCTGAACGTCAGTATTTGCGACAGCTTTCGAGTTACCGACATATTTCTGCAACACTTTTGCCTATACGCAGTGTAGGGGTGCAGGTATGATGTTTATCACTTGAAAATAATGTCATTTTCTAACAAAGTTCACGCGTGGATTGAAATATTTGCTATACGACACAGGGAGATCGAAGAAGTTACAGCTATGTAGTAGGATTATCTAGCGAAGAAAACTTGTCCGAGGGTATAGATTGGAAGGATCTGTTGTTCCTCGCAAAACTAATTCCACGAGTATGTCATAACGTAAATCGTGTGTGCTTCATTTTTGGCCCTCAACTACATCATCCTGTAACGGATATCACGCCGACTCATCTTACATCGAATGTGATAGCTACGCTTCGACAAGCAGATCACGTAGCAAACTTAGTATTAGCTACTAATGGCTGTATGGGAGCAATCAGTCAAATGCCAGTAGTTTTAATTCCCATACATTTCGATCGCGACGCTGCTTCACGAATACCCTCATGTCAACGTTCAGTTGTTCTTAGGCCATTCGTTACTAATGATTTTATGACTGGTACACCGGCTATTCCTGGGAAGGAATTGCCACTGCACGTGAGTGTGATATACCTATACACGTTCTCGATGTAATAACCAAGACTGAAAACTCAATTTTTTTTTTTTCTTTTTTGTTTTTGTAGGTGGTGAAGAAATTGGTGACCGAAATATCATCAATACCCGGTATCTCGCGTGTTTTATACGACTTAACATCTAAACCGCCAGGAACTACCGAATGGGAGTAGTAAACGCTCATCTCTGACTCACCCTTTCTATTTTTTCACCTTCCCAGCGCGTAACGACAACAAAGTAAAAAATATATTTAAAAATATATATAGATATATATATTACAAAAATACGTACGAATTCGAGGTTTATGACTTCTTACCGATTTATATGAAACCTTTGAGCATAGTTCTTTCAGAAAAAAAAAAAAAAAAATTATGTTAACGANTTAATATGTTACCTAAAGAATACTGATACTGTGTTCAATGAAATTGAAGGTAAGTATCATGTTTGCTTGTAAATAGGTTTCTTATTAACCTCATTGTAAAAATATTAATTTATTAAATTCCGAAAAATTTACATTACATCACTGTTACACTGCAAAAGATTGCATTTGATTGGTGGTACCATGAGGTTGCTGTTATATTCAATTTGCATATAATGTTGAACGTATTTTACTGTTTTCCTATATGTCCCATGCCAAATGCAATTTCCAGTTTTTGTCATACATCTAAAAATACGAACATAAATAAGTTAATGTACTGTCTTTAATATCATTTTTATTTATCAATCATAACTGAGTAAAACGATATCTATTCCCTGAATCCTCTGTGTTACATTACTAAATATCCACCTATTACAAGGGTGTACGTGTGAAACTTGTATAATAGATTTACCTATGCATGGTTTTTAATAACACGTGTAAGTCTTCGATGCGTTTCTTTTCCGGGAGCATGCTAAGAAATGTCGCGAGCGACAAAAAGTCTACTTCGTTCACGATCTTAGAATTAGCGATCCACGTTTGTATTTGCATTTTTACCTGCAACCATGTATTTTATATTTGCACTAATCCTATGAAAATTATTTACAAACGGATGACCTAATTCGCCGGATCATCGAGCATGCATTATTCGCCTCTTCGATCAAAATTAAATACCAATCCTATTCAACATCCTTTTAAGTTACCCGATAAAATAATCTATAATGATATAAAATAGCAATATAAAGACATATAAAAGCTACCTGTTTCAAAGGTAGATTAAGTAAACGATTTACGAGATCAAGTAAAATATCCTGATATTGGTTTGCAGTGTCATTGTCTTCCGAGATAGTACGATTATGAGAAAGAATAGCCTCTGTATCATCCGCAGTAATTTCATTCGCAGATTCGGTTTTTCCTTCTAAAGGTATTATGAATTTTGCAATACCAGTATTAGCTTTATTCTCTATGTTTTCAGACTTGTTTACATTTTTAATTGTCCTGAGTGCTGCTTGCCCATTTTTCTTCCTATTTTTATAATGCGTTCCTTTACCATTTTTATTGCTGCTTTTATTTTTAGAGTTAAGTTCCACTTTTTTATTATGTTTCGCGTTCTCATGTTTCATTAGTCCATTATTATTTGTCTCATCCGTTTTTATTTTCGAACTATGTTCCGCTTTTTTAGCGATACAATACATTTGAACATCGCGTCTTAGATCTTCCGACAGTGCCTCTAAAAATTCTGGATCTACTTGCGAGTAAGATATGTTTTGCTCATCGCGATTTATTTCTGTAGAAGTTGATGCTTTACTAGTTGAAGATTTACTATCCGTCCCTGTGTTCAGGTTCGTTTGATTCTGATTTTTCTTAGCGATACTGTATTCATTAAGAATCTCATTCCGTATATCTTCAGGTAATTCTATTAAAACGGACATATCAATCTCTTGAATAGGTGGCATTTCCACCTTTGGTCTAGAAATGCCAGCTTTCGTTTGTTTAAAAAAATTCTCATGATGCGTTTGCACAGTTTTCTGTGGTTGTATTTTCTTCGTATTTTGTATGTTAACAGTCGCTTGATCTTTATTATCCTCCATTAATTTCTTACCATTGTTAGGATACAAAATTTCATTTCGTATTTCTTCCGGAAGTTCAGAAAGAACTGAGTTGTTCATACCAGGTGGGATATCCAATTTTTGTTTATTATCAATATTATCGGAAATTGTCACGGCTACATTTGAATTTGTTACAGGTTGAACTACATTGCCTTCATTCATTTCCACAGATTGTTGAACCGTGCTACCTGGTTTGCTTTTAATGAAATTTGTCAGAATTGTACCACGAGACTTATTTTTTACTATTTCTAGTCTAGATATTTGTATGCCAATACCTCTTGCATCTTCAGGCACTTTTTGTATTTGATTCCAAAGCGTAATGACTTCCCTAAAGTAAACACGAACAAATTATTTTTTCATATAGGAATATCAAGAATATCTTTCAACTTACTTCGTTATAATATCGACATCGTTAATGGGAGAGATCAAATTTTTTGATTTCGTTATGTAATCACACAATCCATGTCCCATAAATTTTTCAGTCTCCTTAGGAGCTTCCTTCGCTCTGATTAAAAGTTTTAACGTAATGCATCTACCTTTTGCATGAATTTTATTTAAACGATTGCATACCTCGTGACATAACTTTTTTAAAAAGTCTACTGCCTCATCATTATTCTGAAACCTTATTCCATAATTTACCTCTGCGGAAACAGACTTTCTAACGTGTTCTAAATTAAGCTTCGAGTTATCTACACCACGACACATGTTATATAATATTTCACCCGTTTTTTTCCCAAATTCTCTCTGTAATATCGTCAACGAGATTGTTTGCAATTCAGCACACGTTCGTACATTAAGATTCTTTAATTTATGTGTTGTCGTCCACCCAACCCCTATTAATTAATTTAATTAAGATTATAATTTAAGTAATTATGGAATATACATAGCACTATCGATTAACTTAATTATCCCCTATTACCTGGTAAATCTTGCACATTAAAAGTGCTAATGCAATCATTAATATGTTCCTGCTGTATATAAAATTGTCCATCTGGCTTTGCTTTTCTTGTTGCTAATCTTGCCAATAGTTTATTACTTCCAAACCCTGTTGACACAGGACAGCCAGTTTTTTCTTTTATTTCCTGTCTAATTATAGTTGCAAATTGTATCGGTGTTAAACAAGAGTCTTCTAATATTTTTGTACAGTCTGCATACATCTCGTCACAACTAACTGCTTCAATATCTAATGTGTATGATGCCACAATATCATACAACATGAAAGAAACTTCTGTATAGCCATCAAAATTATATGGTATTGGTTTTAAATTGGGACATATTTTTAATGCTTCTCCTAAGAACATGCCATTTTTCACACCAGCTTTCCTTGCTTCATAAGAACAAGAGGCTATTTCTGACAATGAACCATGTTCTCCATCCCTATTGCCTTTTGCATGTGTTACTGCAATTGGTAAGCCTTTCAATTCTGGTCTATCTCTAAGACCAACTGAGACAAAAAAACAATCCATATCTATGTGCATTATAATACAACCGTGACTAATTATCTTGTTTTCTTCTGGTAAATCATTAAGGTCAAGATCAAAGTCCAATTGAGAACCAAATAATGATCTATTCAATCTAATATCTTTCAACTTAGTAAGGCCAGGAAATTTACCATTATTTTTATCTCTTAATTCATTAACATACTCTTTAAATGTGGCTCCCATGGTCGAAATGTGATGTAATCGTGAGTTACTGTAAAATTCTGATATAAATTCTGAATTTTTTGTCGAATGAGTATCTCTTGAATTTATTGGTAAAGCAAGATTGGAGGTACTTTCTTTTACTGAAGTATGTGTTATTGTTTCAGCTCTATTATTATCGATTTTTAGACTATTTATTTCATCATTTTTTGAAAAAGTAATGTCTGTTTTATTTTTTATATTTTGTATTACATAATTTAATTGTGGTTGTACATCTGTACAATGGGAATAAAGCAAATATTTTTGGAAATTCAGAACTCTGTTTGCTTTGATACTGTCCATAATCCATTCAGGCTTACATATAGGAATTGGATTTTGACTTTTTTTATATAACATTATCTTTGAATATGGTAAATTAGATGCAATAATATGAGTTGTTGCTTTTGGCCTCATATAATGGTGATATGTACCCCCATGCAACATCATCAAATGACGAAGCTCATCTGCAGTTGGATTAGTATAACCATTTACAAAAATTGCTATTCCCTCAAATATATTAGATGTTTTAATTTCATTGTTTGCTTCATTATGAAATTGTTCTTCTAATTTTGCTTGCTTTGCAGCCATATATCCACCCTAAAATTATCCCATTTTTATGTTAAACTTGTTTATCTTTGTTGCAAAATTCTAAATGTTTTTACATACCCAATCTTCAAATCCATTTTCCCCTTTAACTTTGTCTTTTCTTTTTCTTGACATTATAACAAATCTTATATTAAATAAAAAGAGTATAAAATTCTTATACTCTTTGATTTTATACTCTGATAATAATCATATTGGCTAATATAATATAATTTTTTATATTTTTTATATTTGATGAAAATATCCATTCCTACATAACCTCATGCAAACAAAATGCTTTGTCCAACATTCTGAATATAATTTGAATTAATGAACCATTTAAATAATATCAAATATACAATTCCACAAGACAGAAATTATTCATGTTAAATATGTAAATATTTTTCAATGTTTCAATCATTGCGGTAAACATAATGTTACGTAATAATAGATTACTTCGCCCAGATTTTACACGTTAATCTATCAAATGCAAGATCCAATGGTTTTTTGGGAGAAAACATTGCTATTTCACCTTTCACTGAAGAACGCATTAATATACACAAAAGTAACTTTTCTCATTTATTCAACAATTGTATGTACAATTTGAGTAGTATATATAGATATAAAACTGATAGTAACTATACGTTACTAACTATTTGTAAGTTTCAACGTTTCATTTACAATCTCAAATTTTGTAAAATGACATTTATTGTAAATGTTGATTTATAATTTTGTAATAACAGGTTTTTATACATATAAATATGAAATAATAAAATATACAATTTTTATAGTTATAACAAATAATAAAATAAAAAAATAAAAATCGTATCAAACGATTTTTTATCTGTGAAGAATGTGTTGATAGAATGTACTGTTTTCGCGTAACATTAAGACTTATTTGTCAACGTAAACTGTATGTTAAAATTGGTTACATATGTACTTAAGTACATATGTATGTAACCTAATTCTTGACGAATTTTAAACTAAAATTCGTACAAATTATCAAGATATTCAACATTTAAAATTAACAAATATTGTGCGTGTGTGTAAAAATGATACAGTATTCATCAAACATTAATATACGAACTAAAATTATACTAAAGGAGTGACCATTCATTCTAAACATATGTAACTTAGGAAAAGGTTAGATATAAAATGAGAGATACATATACAAAAAAAACTACTTAAAACTTTTTGAAGATTTAATGTGTTTGTGTATTACGAACTGTATGAATAAGCATACGTTTTGTAAAAATTGCGCATTTGTTCTACAAAAATAAATGTCAAAACAGTATGTGGACCTAAGCGAGCATAATAAGGAAAGAAACCTTTCCATAATGAAAATATTCCTTCATTTCGACAGACCTGAATTATAACATCTACTGCACCCTTAAATTCTGGTTTACCATCCACAACTTTCATATTTTGAATCCTGCAAGTCATTAATAATGCAAAGTATGAAAGCTTTTTCATAAATTTGATTTACTTTTTTCAAAGATTTACCTTGTTTTAGCGATATCAACTGGCATAGAAGCAGCAGTGGTTACTAAACCTGATATCATAGAGCTTACAAAGTGTAATGTAATATTGTTTTCAAAATATCCTATCCAAATGTAGAAAAAAAAAAAAACATTATCCTTGTATCAATCGTTTGGATCTTACTTATTTACATGCTTACAAACCAGTATTAAGTAACATTTCTTTAGATTGAGAATATGATGCCAATTGAGCTGCATTTACAACCATAGCTCTTCCCATTGTCGGAATAGTACCTCTCCATAATGCTAAAAAGCCTTCTTCTTTGACTATTCGAACTAATGCATTAAATGCATTTTTATAATTGCGTCTCTCAGCTAAAAATATAATATTGCTAAGAATTGGAGAATCTCTGTTCAATATTCAACTAACAATGAGCGTACCAATAGGTAGTCTACCATCAGCAGTCATTCTAATCAAGGCAACTTCAGCAGGAGTACCAACAAATGCTCCTACACAACCAGCAGTACAACCTATCAATACTTTCATAACAAAATTTGGTTGACTGTCTTTTCTAAACATACATCACAAGGGATATCAGGTAATTGTATGATATCAGGTGACTTTTTATTATTGGCCATGATCTCAATATATGTACTCACGATGTTAATTGAGACAGCCATTCATATGTACCAAGCCTGGTAGTTGTATATGAAGCTTGACGCAATAAACCAGCTGATAAACCTGAATATAAAGCTAAGACACCTTCATTTTTCAAAATTGAGGATACTACACTTATTGTCGATGTTTTAGTACCACTTAATTGCATTCGATTCTTTATTAAATCTAATGGTTGAACAACACATGTTGCAGCCATTCTAGAATAAAGTAATTAATTGAATGTCAGCTTTCCTAAAGCTTGAATAGCAAAAGACCATAAAATTATTTTTGTATTAAGATAATGTTTACATATGTAACATATATTATTACAATCTTATGTAAACTCCAATATCTATTTTAAGATATTTGATACAAATATTCTATGAAAATCTATATAGGAAAGACTTATTTTTAAAACTTAAATCAATAGAAATTTCCTAAAATCTATGTACAATATACACTGCACTCTAAAACAATTGAATTGAATTAAAATGATAAGAATAACAAACCCTGCTGTTCCCCCAAAAAGGAAGTTTATTGAAGTTGGCACTGTCTTTTGATTGCTCATTTTAACAATATTGTATAACACTTATATTGACAATTAAAAAGTAATTCTTAAATTAGGTGTGGTCTGAAGTATTGTAGAAAGAAACGTGATATTTATAGAACTTCAAAAACAGAAAAATAAGCACCAGCTGGATACAAATTTAATAGCACTTAAAATAATCTAAATGAAAGATTATCAAATTATTCCGAGAAAATTCATCCTTCGCCTACCGAAGACTACTCTGATAAATTATCAGATTTTTGCATTTTAGCGACATCTTGTATAGCCACTAATACTACTTGTCAAGAAACGGTAAATTCGATTCTTATTGGACTGGAACCAGTTTGGAACGATAACAACAATGTTGATAATATAACGTCGGTAATATAGAATTTTTTTTATATACGAGAATTATTGATTGTTTATTTAATAATGATTAATGTTCAATCCCAAAACGCTGCTTTTGAATAATATATTCAAAAAAAATCAAAATTTTGGATTTCAGTTATTAATAATCCTTATATTAATAATAAAAAGTTATTAATGATACGTATGTTTTCTATAAATAAATTTTTATCAAACAATTTTTAATTTGTTTATTGTAACAATAAACAAATTAAATTATATTTATTATATTTTTCTGCTCTATTTATTGAAATTTAAATAAATTTTTAAATACAATATTTAATGTTTTTTTATGTTTATTAAATAACTCAAGAATTGTTTAGAAGTTTTGCTAATTAACATTATAAAATGGTTTTGCTATATTCAAATTTATTTATCAAATCTATTTATACATATCTGTATATATAAAATTTATTTATAGAATATTTAGTATTTATACATAGAATTTCTAGACTCATATAGAATATTTAGTATTTATACATAGAATTTCTAGACTCACGATAGTTAATTCGTAATACTGTTTTAAATTCTTTTCGATGTAAAAAGAAGTAAATAAGAAAAAAAGAAAAAAGAAAAATGTAAGACTTACCATTTGTTGAGTGCTTCGAGTCCATAAACGAGGTGGCTTCTAATGGAGACCATAGAAGGCAGTTAAAGGTTGATTAACGTAAATCTCGAATGCTCGTCATAACGTTGTAGTTTAATAAATGTAGTTTAATAAATTATTAACATTTTATCCGAGGATCTATCATTAATGTAATCGCGAAATAAACATCGCGCGCGCGATTAAGAATAAAAGTAATATATTTTAAAATAAAAAGCGAGAGATCACGAAAATTTTGCAAGAAAAACTTGTTGGCGTGGTACGCCGTTTTGAAAATGTTCGAAGAGTACCCGCAGAGAAATAATATTCAATATATCTCTTAACATTACGTTGAATATTAGAAAAAAATAATCGCGGTCGATTCGTCACCACATATTGCACATTTTTTTCACATTTTCGAACACTATGCACTACTGATTTACACAATTTTTAAACAATTTATTAAAAAAATTTACGACGATGTAAAATGCGCGAAACGAACGAATTGCAACTGAAAAGATGGAAGTCATGTGACCACTATGTGTGACGTTTAAAAAACTATGTAAAAATATTGGATATTATAAAGAACGTTTTGAGGAAAAAATAACTTGTAAGTGAATTAGAAGTGTTTAAAAAAGATAAAAAATTAAATTAAAAATATGAACCGTGTTTTTTTATTATTGTTATGTTTATTCAATTTCATATAATTTTCATTAGATAGAGCTATGAACTTTGTTGATTTAGACAGTAAATTGCCTAATGTTCGAACATTGAATATTAGAAAAAGATAATTGCGGTCTTTTCATCTCTACATATTGTAGATTTTTTTCACATTTTTGAACACTATGCATTACTAATTTGTACAATTTTCAAACAATTTGTTAAAAAATTTATGGTGACTTAGACGCGCATAACGAACAAATTGCAACTAAAAAGATGGAGGTCATGTGACCACTACGTGCGACATTTAAAAAGATATGTAAAAATACGCGGGATATTATAAAGAACGCTTCGAGGAAAAAGTCACTTGTAAGTAAATTAAAAATGTCTAAAAGCGATAAAAAAATTAAGATAAAAATATAAACTGTATTTTTTTTTATTATTATTATGTTTATTCAATTTCATATAATTTTCATTAGATAGATTTATGAACTTTGTTGACTTAGACAGTAAACCATCTAAACTAACGTTCGACTGACGCGACTCTATTGTGTTCTAGAAGCTTGAGTGGGAAGAACGGATAAAGTGTTGCTGCAACAGGATTAATGGAAAACAGTGAGAATTATTCTTATGTTTATTCAATTTCATATAATTTTCATTAAATAATTTATGCACTTTGTTCACTTAGATAGTTCTAAACTAATGTTCGATCGACGTGATGCTATTAGTGTGATCTGCAAGCTTGAGTGAGAAGAACGGATAAAGACTTGCTACGACAAAATCAACAGAAAACAGTGAGAGAAAGCTTCTTTTCATGGACAAGTGGGCCAAATACAATCGCAGAATGTACAAGGTATGTTCACAAAACAATGTCAAGTAAAAAATATTGATTATATCGATCAAAAAGTAGAATCTGTTACTATTGTAACTGTGTGCGTGCGATGCCTATGATTACTATTTTGTCTTTTCTGATTAAACAATAATTAATTTGACATATTCGCAAGAAAGTATAATGTTGATGTCTCTCCTTGAAACCAAATATTATTATAATATTTAAAAATTTGCAATATATTACGAATACTACGGAGGACGCGTGTGTATATATGTGGTGTGTGTGAGACGTATGAATAGTCATGAATATCGATTATGATCCGAAGAATCGTGTTTTAATTGTAGTCATTTGATGTTGTTTGATATTTGATTTATTATTTCAATGATTTTGGTATGTTTTTCATGTCGAAATGTATTCTGGTAACGATAAATATTTGATCGAGATTGACCGTTATAATTCACAATGATATGCAAATATGGCGGAGAATAGTTACACTCGTCTTCACGAAAAAGATGGAGGCCATCTTAAAAAATATTTCATCATATATTCGTGTAATATTTAAACATATGTTCCTTTCATATAAAAATATCAGAATTTAAAGTAAATCAACCGAGTATTTCGAATATTTTGAAGTGATACGTAAGAAAAATCGAATAAAATTCGAGAGTAATACATAATTAGTGTTCGTAATATATGATCAGACATAAGTGAAAGGAAAATTTAAGCCAAGCGTTTCTGCAATTATTTTTATTTTTCCCTTTTTTTTTTTTCTTTATAATGAGACGAGTGAACAAAGGATACCAATTGTATGATGCACACAGTACAGTAAGCAGATAATATTTACAAACATGTGAAAGATCTTAGCAGGTTGACTTTTTTTTTTTTAATTTGTTAATTATATTTGCTGTTGAATTTTGCTGGAAAGAATAGTATGCACATTAAATTAATAGCGTTTTCCTTTCGTGAAATAATTAATGAAGAGTTTATACATGTACGGTAGGCGTGTTTTTGCCCAGTTGTTTAAAAGAAATGTTTTAAACTATTTTGCTAACATTGGTACTTTCAAGATCATATAATTATAAATATATTCTATCGCTTTAGAAGTATATGTCTCTCTCATTTTTGTATTTGTACAATATTTATATTTGCAATTGATATAACATAATTCGATATTCAACGCCCCTAGAGAATTCCACTCGGTAATTATATGGATGTAAAAATGTTTGCAAAATATTTCGTTCCCCCGGAACATGTGTGTATATTCCTTCACGAATCAATCGGAACGTAGCTTTAAGGTGTTTTGTAACTTGATATATACCGAGTTCACTGAAAACCACGGGCCACCATTATATAGAAACCGCATCTCTATATTTTCGCATTATGCAAGAACGGTGAGAAAAATAAGTTTTTTTTTTTAAGGCCGTTGATTCAAAGTTTTCTAACTAGTTTGATTGAAAAAGTGTACGATAAAAAATTTAATTAAATTTAGCTAGATCTTCGATAATTTGGTAATCTTTTTTTTTCTCTTGTATTCTGTCACAAACTTATTAGCTAATATGTAATAAGTTCATTCACAGGAAGAAAGGTAGGTACGTACGCCTGTATGTATACGTATACCCATACACGTATACATATACAGATGCACGAATTTATACTTTTATCATATCTAACATGAACAACAATTTTTTCTTTTCTCTTTTTTTTTTTTTTTTTTTGGGGTTANCTAATAGTTGAATCGAATCGTAAATTGTACAATTCCGAATGTTATCGTTAAAATTCGTCAACGTGGAGCACACTTAGATGTGTGCGTTAAGGAGTATAACCATATTTTGTGCTTACTGACATTTTTTCATACACGTTAAGATGACAAATGTTTTTTCATTCGTAGTTTCGCGAAGAGTGTAAAAAGTATATATAGAATTACGTGAGAATAGGTTAGATATTACAATATGTTCAGCTTGAATTATAAGGTGAGGAGCATAGAAATAGTATAACAAAATATATGAAATATTTATAAAACAGCCGCTTTCATTGACATTTGTGAAATCGTGAATGCTAGAATGAATGTGAATATCGTACATCGTATCATTTACACCGTGTTATCGAAATTCGAATAATTATTTAGAAAACATCGGTATTTGTGTCCGCCGTTTGTGCGCTCAAGGGATAAGAATGTACGTAGGTCCAATTTTTATATTCGTTGAAGTAATAACAATATTATAGAGATATTGAATCCGATACTACAAGCAGACGAATCATTTTTTAATCATTTCACAAATGACGATGAAAGGTGAACGAATACAATTGTCGTGCATGGCCAAAGCCGTGCCTTATCACATATCTTTTTGATAGCGGTATACTATTTACATTGAATTTCTTCAA
>NIPQ01115472.1:0-14038 GCA_002806875.1 Lepidotrigona ventralis hoosana
ACATTGTAAAGAATCACTTGTTGTCAGCAGACTCACCGACGGATGAACGAATAGACCGAGCATTTTATGGGATTTCGTGGCTCGTGGTCAGAAATACCGTCAGAAATCACTGGTTCTTTAGCGCACTTCACGTACAAGCAACGTTAAGTTAGTTGGGAACTAGTGATTTTTTGACCCATTACATTATTTTCAAAATTCCATAATATAAAAATCGTCTGTGACTATACGAAGTGAAGTGATTCAAGCGAAATGTTCACACGTACAAGCAACGTTAAGTTAGTTGGGAACTAGTGATTTTTTGACCCATTACATTATTTTCAAAATTCCATAATATAAAAATCGTCTGTGACTATACGAAGTGAAGTGATTCAAGCGAAATGTTCAATTGTATCTCCAGGTTCCAAAACACGAGATTACTATCTAAAATTATTCCTTCATGTACTTATGTGTGTGTCAGGAAGAGCCCTGTTCATGTTTTATTATCGCTTAATTATCGATTGATTTTTCGTTGTAAACGATAGAATTATTAACATAATGTTTTATTTATTGAAATATACCTATAGAAATATATTTAGAATAGACCTGATATTTAATTCAAAATGAGTCATAGAAAGGATTTATCTTTTTATGAAATAAAACGCTTTGAAATATTTATTAAAATCTAAACTCTACGACCTTCGGCAATATTTAAAAATTCACTAAAATCATAAAAAAATTTAATTTATAGTTTTAGAAATCAACGATTTAACAACTCAACAAATTCTTCAATTACATAAAAACTGAACCATGATCACCGATTAGATCACATTATTTGTTATATAATTGTATCGCAGGAATGCGATTAGTAGTTGTATCACAAATAACAACTACTGCCTGGTCTCACGTATCGAAAGCCATCCTTGTTCCATCCTTCCTCCTTTTACTTAAAAAAAAACTTTTCAATAGAAAAAAATGAAACTCTTTTTGATATACGATTTCAAAATATTCACTATTTCTTATCATTGGTTCAAAGGAATTGCAAAATGAATTTTAAAGATAGCTGATGAAAAGTAAACCACAAAGCACAACGTATTCAATAAAAAACAAAGTTCCAATTTAAAATAATTTTAATTAGGTTATAATATTTAAATTACGTTACATATTTAAAAAAAACAATTAAATTGCTTTGCATATATTATAGCAATAAACGTATCATTGTGTAGATTGTGCTTACACTGAATATACAGATACTAATTCTCTCATTATTAAATAAAACTAAACACACTTAAAGCCAAAACGAGCGCACCCCACGATGTGTCTGCGAAATCCCTCGTCGCCTCACGATGCCCCGCTGGGCGGTCTAACATTTTACTTCTCAACTAATTGTCCCTACTAATTCAGTAGAATGTTGCGTAGTTCTTACCTTTATATCGTTTTACAAACATTAAAGTTTGTCGTTTTTCATTTCACTTAGTTGGAAATCGTTTTACAAACTTTTGTAAGACGATTCAGTTAGGTGGTCTCCTTACGAGGAAATGACTACGGACGAGACCCGCCCCGAGGCTTACAAAACCTAATACAATACATCTTATCCACCCTTCATTACACACAACAATCAAACAATAAGTTCATTTTTCACACAATCATACAATACATACAGTATATACAATTATACAAAACATAAAATGTACACAATCATACAATTCGTACAATAATTCGCAGCCATGCCGCCGCATTATGCACAAAGACATATTTATTGAACTTGGAACTAAATAAAGAATCCCCCATCTCCTCTCGTCTTTCGCTCGTTGTTGCTATTGTTCATCTGTTCATTGTATTAGAGTCGTGTTTCCAAGTTTCGCTGTCGTTTCGCACAGTTAAGTTCCGAAACAACGCTGAGTCGGATTACCAAAGATGCTAGACTAGAACCTCACCTCGTCCTTTCGGGCGAGGCTGCAGTTCCCCGAATTGACACACTGACTTGGCGAAACTTGGAAACTTGACTGTAGTGCGATGAACAAAGTACCAATAGTAGCAACGAACGAAAGAAGAGCGGAAAGGAGGGGTTCCTAATTTCGTCCAAAATTCCTCTTCGTCCAATAGACCTCTCTCTGTGCAAAATGTGCTCACAATTCGTCCAATAGACCTCTCTCTGTGCAAAATGTGCTCACAATGAATTTATGGAGATTAATTATATGTAAACCCGTGCAACTTAAATTTAAGTCGCACGCATACCATGACATCCATACTCAGGTGTGTTGATGCGCACACGACGGAATTTCAATTGGTAATGTGTCTCTTTACTCACTCAAGGTTAATCCAATATTTCGGTCGTCAATAATCGGCAACATTAGATATCTTTTGTTTCAAAATTTTAAAATTTGTTCTTTATGTACACATTGAAAGACTAATTGATAATGAGTATTCGTACCGCTCAAGGTTAATCTAATATTTTGTTCGTCAGTGATCCGAAAAAACTGCTAATTTGTTTTAGCATTTCTGAAAACAGTTTTTCTATTATACTGATCATTAATTTAATAGTTTTTACATTTCTCTTGCAATGTTACGCTTTAATGAATAAGATAACGTATTAAATGAAACGTTATCAATATTTTATAGGCTAAACCTGGATTTATCTTTTCGTTATACTAATTTTTAAATTATAGCTGCATTGATGTATATTAAATAGAAACATATGTCGAGAAAAAATATAAAGAATAGAATTAAAATAAGCGGTAGTTTTTGCTTGGAATAATCGCGAAACATATAAAAATTTTCGCTCGCTTATTACTTCAGAGCAATATGTGTATCACGTCTTAATTATTATAAATGAATTATTCAGACTATGAAATAAAGTTTGGAGATCCAATCATTAATTCCAATCACTAAGTTGTTAAAAGTAAACAGTTACAATTGCTAAGTAATATGTAAAAATACTATTGTAATGCAAGTTTAAACAATTCATTTGAAACAATAAAATTATTTTATTTCAACAATATCTCTAGACACTGTTTAATAATTTTCACTACTTCTATCTTACGATTAAACAATTAAATTAATTATTTCATTCAATAATTCAAAGTGATTTCTATTGAGCACATTGTTCAAGATTGTTATAAATTATCGGTTAAAAATCTTAAATAACACTTAGAAGCATTACGAAAGAGAATTTATCGTTTAATTGTTGCAAGAGAATTGTTAGAAACTCTCTTGATGTTTTCTCAGGACGATTGCAAACAGGATTCACCCAGGAAACGATTCGATTTAAGATTTCCCTGCATACTGCGACGTGGCAAAACGAACGCACCATGAGTAGCATCGTGGCCACCGCATTCTGATGAGTTCATTAACCGATTTTGTTCATTCGAAAACATTAAGAACAAATGAAATGACAAGTTTGCGTGCTTTTCGAGCAAAAGAGATGCTCATTACGAGTTTACCACTAGCTAAGCAACCGTCATTCTTTAATATCTGCTTTTGATGTCACTTGGTGGTGATAAATATTTGCGCCATTTTCGTGCACATCCTCCTTTTCCATTCAGAGAAAATTTGCAGAGAGTCACGTGAGTCGAGTAACCTGTGGAAATTCCTGCATCGAGTCAAAATTCATTCGATCGTTTTGCTGAATTAATAAGCAATATCTATCTTCGAGGGAGAATGGACTGTCGAATTTATCGAAGCTTATAAATGAACAAACGGAAAGGAGAGAATACCACTAAATGATACGAAAATGGGAACGTAATGGAACGAAACGAAAATTATGGACTCGAGGTATTTTCTTCGGCAGCGGTGCGTGAAATCGGCGTGGTTCAGCGTGATCGACTCGTTACCAAATCACGGATGGTTGCCTATCTGGTAAATAGTGAGTGTTAAACGCAAATCAGGGCGATCTGTGATTAAAAAGGGTCCGGCTGCTGGCTTTAAATAGAACGTACCTGTCGCGGTTGTAGGGAAATGTTTTCGAAACTATCCACGAAGCGTTTGATTGTATAAGTATAATAATAATTGTATAATATAATAATAATTGTATAATACGCGGCTTTGAATGCCGATTTGTAAGGTATCGCGTACAAATTAAGTATGATGTCTCATCTCGCGGAGGAAAATGGACAAATTTTACCGATTTTGAACACTTTCGCAGACTTAGCGTGATGAAAATGTTGATTTGCGACAACTAACGTAAAAACAAGTTACGTTCAGTCAGACTGAGGTGACACGATGCCATTAAGCAAGTGGAATATGCGCATGTCAGGCGGAACACAGAAAGCATATTGACCACTATATACATGCAGTAGAACAGCAATGCAACTCGTCAGACACGCTAGATAATCTGGCACTCAGCTTTTTGTATTGTTACTCGATTACACTGCTGTAAACTTATTGTGCCTAAATACATTGTTTCAAGGTGAATTAACCCAGCTGTTAATAAAACCACGTTTATAAGTATTTTACCTCGCGATTCGATCTCGTCTGCAAATGTCCTCGGAAATTTATAAACAATTAACACGGTTAAGAGTGTCTGAGTTGACAAGACGTATCGTGAATATATGTATTACATGGCCAGTAGGATAAGCTTATGAAATTTTGTGAAATTTTTCATATCTGTCTGTTGACGAGTCATTTTTCTCAAATTTCTACGTTGCAGCCGCACGAATTTGAAATGGCACGTAATAGTTCGCGAGCAATCGTGGTTGCGATTCCATTAAAATTTCCGCGAAGTACGTAAGGGTCGGTACATACGTTCAATTTACATAAGACTACTACGTGTACGTATGTTTTAAAAGCTCTTGGCTTGAATTTACGCATTTGATATCCTTACTGTGCGTACGTGCGTACGCGCGCGCGTACGTGTTGGCTCGCTGAAATTGGCCAAGCAATTGATCGTGATAAGAAAGTGGCGTCGTGAAATTATAACAATACCTGAAATACAGCCATAAAGCTAGCAATCATATTCTCTTTAGTGCGCGCAGGAAATTGGCTGGCCTTCCTTTTCCATTTATACAGCTGCTAACAACGTAAAATACTCTACCTTCCTTTCCCAGGATTACCTACATAAGCACGTCGTGTGTATTTGAGCGCGCGCGTATTTATCCTTCGATTTTTATGACAGAATCATCATGTACGACAGGAATTTGGAAAGTTATTGGAGACGAACGAGCTATTTAAGCCTTTTTGCTGTCTCCAAATGAATTTAAATGTTTCCAAATCGTTGTTTCTTTCTTCTCGATTGTCGAAAATTGCTATACTGACTGAAAGAGGTTACAGACTCATTGCCTGAGTGATAACGTCAAAATTTGTCGACCTACAAATCCGGTCTCTAATTAGCCTGTAACCTCGAGCAAAACTTAGCTCGAAGGAGTAAGTAATATTATCGTGCTATATCAATATTTGTTGGAATTTTTATTGATAACACTGAGAGTCTTTTTTTCTTTTTTATTTTTTTAGTTAACTTTAAGGCGAGTCAAGACTTTTTTTTCCTTTTGCAAATTTTACGATACGGTGTGGTATTTGCACTTGTGAAAACGTTCCCGCATGTTTGACACAAATTTTTGGTCTTTCGTCCCGAGCGGGAGTACGGTCAGAATAAATGCAAAAGAAAGTTGCCCTTTCGCTTCTGTAATTTTTCGATAAAGAGCAGAGAGAAACTTCGCTGTGTCTTTGTTTGCTTGTAACTTGATTTTTCATAAGACAGCTGCTGTTCGAGAAATTTAATCGAACACGATCATCGTCATACGTGTGCACAGCGTGGAAAGAAATTTCGTTCGTAGCTATTATCGATGAATTTTATCAATTTGATAAAGATACATGTAAAGGACCTGTTCCAAAATTGAATTTAAAGTTCAAATAACTTATTTTGAAGATTCTTAGTAATTAAGTTAGCTATATCATTTGATTATTTAGACTCACACTTAAACTATGATAAATTAATATTACAATATTAATTGTATTAGCGAAACTTAATACGAATATTACGTAATATAGAAGTGACGTAATATAGAATACATAATATAGAACCATAAAATCGCTCTTAAGACGCGTTAAATGTTTCAGCAAATTTTTCGTCATTTTTCAAGTGAAATATTATTTTACTTGCGATTTATAGCCCCTTAGAGGCAAAAATAGACGTAACTGTCATTAATCAGATATTCTGGCATTCGCCAGATCGGGCACGTGCCGACTTTCTTTTATTCTCGAAAATGAAATCGACTCGTAAAAGGGACTCATTGTGAGGCGGTAAATAGTGTAAAGGAGGCAGAGACAAGAGACCGAGCAATTACACACGGTGGCGCAAGAGGTCATTCTCCAAGGCGTTTTCAAGACAAACGAGTGGGTCGCGTATAGAAAACTAAAAAATAAAGAGAGATTTCATCCATTTTATCCGTACTGTATAATTTTTCTACGTCTTCTAATTTTTCATTTACTGCATCTACTCAACATTTCATTGCTTCTTCCCTTTAAGCTAAAGTTTACCATACAAAGAATACTTCAAGCATGTAAAATCCAAATCTTTGCAAAGAATGAACGAAAGATTCGAAATAAATAAACAAACGAAGTTCATGTTTGATTCTTGGTAGCGTAGCCAGCGACGTAGCCTTTGATCGAAATTTAATATTTGATCGAGAAGGGATAATTCAACCGTTCGTGTTCGATCTCGTAGAAAATTTCGTTCGAAATTTCGATAGTCGGCGTGGCCAGGTGGCGAGGCGATTCAGTCGATAAGAAATTGGAACGATCGATCTCGGAATCAAAAATGAAACTTTCCTACGTTCCTACCTTTGTCGATGGAATATCCTTTTTTTTGGATCCTTTACATCCGTATAGATTTCGATTCGGTGCTTTTGACCGAGCCGATGAGATGAGAAAGAACCGATGGCCACCCTCGAAGTATTTTCATTATTCGCCTGTTCATGCGTTCCTCTCGTCTGGATCTCCGGCCAAATTTTCAGTTTTGAATATGGAAAAAATTGAACTGTATAGATTCCACGGTTGCATCGATGAAACAATGAAATAATATAAATTTTCCTGAAATTTGACTAATTAATCAGCAGGTTTCGGAAAGGAACGTGCGATTTATTCGGATCACAATTTCGCGCAACGTCTAATTCTGCTACGCTGGACACGCCGATGTCAAAGTTGAACACTCTTAAAACTGTGAAACAATTGAATTGATTTTGAAGGCTCGTTACAAGACATGTTGTCGACATATAACAGGAATGCGTGTTTCGCGGTTCGTTGATCTTTCTCGAAGGTCAATGCTGTACCGTGTGCATCGTTGAAACTCGACATTTCAGCATTCCAGAATGTTTGATGTTGTGTTATGCATACAGTGAAGAACATAATTGAACGCGTAGTGTTGAAAAGTTGTCGACGCTGTTACATCATTCTAAAAGAAAATATGTTTTGTCTCGTGAAAATTCGAGCATTTCTCTAGAAATGTTAGAAATTTGTTTTTCATCAATATAATCCATTTTGGTTTTGAAGAGTGGTTTGAAGAGGGCTCAACCTTAAACCTTGCTGTACGATTCTTCTAAATTAATCTTTTACTGAAATTTAAACTATAAAAATTCATAATCTTAAAATTGTCACTTAACGTTCGATGAAATGATGAAAAAGGAATTGTACAGCAAGCTTCAAAGGATCGATTGCTGGGAAACTTTAATTTTCAAAATCACGATAGATTTAGTAGAAAATAAAAATTTTGCAATATCTTTACATACATGTAAATTTTTTCAATTCATTGAAAAAAAGAAACATTTTTTGAATCATTGTTTACGTGATGTTAAAGTGTTGCGAAAGAAAAACAAATTCAAGGCTGCCTTTTTTACATTATATAGCGATAAGGTACGATTTTCTTTCTTTTCTACAAAGTTATAACAATCTAAAGAGTAACGATATACCTTCGTTTAAATTAATTGCGGCGTAAAACTGATTCAGAGAAGAGTTTACATCTGTCGGGATAGAGTTCGGGATACGTGAAAATTATTTGTGTAAGTCAAAACATTTCCCCAAAAAACACTGCATGTTGTTCGTTTTTTATTATTTTCCTTTTTTGGCGTTCTACGTGCAAATATTCTATAACTTATTTTATTCCACGCGCGTGTTCTATTTTGCTCATCGTTCTAAATAAGCACGCATCACAAGAATCTCGACCTAAAAACTAGTTAGTCAATTCTAGAGCACCTCCGGCGATAGTTCACTGAGAAAATACGTATCCCCCAGACAGGTCTGAAATGTTCGCTTATGCCGTATTCATAGCCGCTTATCACTACTGAAATCGAAAACTGTTTCGTGTTTTGCGCCGCGTATCCTCCGTTGCAAATAAAGCAAAAAAAAATTGTTCCAAACAGAGTTAACGCTTCCAGCAATTACATTTACGAATCTTGAAACAAAATGACATCACTTACAATTAATCACCCAAGCTTTTACTTAGCACGAAATTTTGTCGATAACGTTTTTCTAATATGTGATACATCGTTTGAATTTAAACAATCATTAACGTTCATTTGCTAAAGGCAGGGGTGCTAAAACAAGAATAATATCATCCACCATAATTTCGAACTTTCGCAAGAAGCAATAAGATGTGTCTATTTTAGAAGTGTAAATTATTTCATCCAGTGTCAAATGTCTGAAGACTGTCCTTAGAAATATCTTCTTTCTGAAATTCTTTTGCTCTTCTCGCATCGTTATTATTATAAGTTTCACTCCAACTTCGTCTGCTCAGATATTATACTTTTCTATACGGCGCACCGTTCGTTACAATTACCAGTGAATTGTAAAAAGAGGAAGTTGGTTAGATTTAAATACTAAATTTCCCATCAGAAATGACAGTCCAGTGCAAAGAGTTAAAAAATGGCCGTCGCAGCTGCAGATCCAACTCAATTTCTAACGAATCGACTGGTAGGAACTGTTAATTCTTAAGTCTCTCGACAGTTACGATACAATTATATTACAGGCGAAATATTATACAGGAAATAATCGTCACGATTAGATCTATTCGCCAACAACTGATCAAATTTTCGAATTATTTTTTCTTGTTCCGTTGTAAAAAACGAGATTTCCTTGATTCTATTTCGTCCCAGTGTGTTTCCGTGTCGTTTCAAAAGAGCGAGGAGGTAAAATTTCACGTACCAACGCAATACGTTTAGAACTGAAGCGAAATTATCTTTTTTTATCGGCAGTAAAGGTATCGTCTAAAACTTTCATTGACACATACAAAGAAATAATCGAACTTTTTGGCCTGGGTAACTCTCACTCGAAACAAAAATACAATTGGAAGGGAAATAAACTCGGTTGTTCTCGATATTCAGCAGTTTGATATCTTGTCGCCTCTAGCTCGGAGATGCCTCTTCTCAGAATCCACAATTCGACAGATTTATTCCGAGATTGCATTGACTCGCATCGACTTGACTCGACTCGACGAGGCTCGACGGCCACTGCGTCAGCAAATTTCGCAGTCGATCTCCGCGAATACGTCAACATTCCGTTTCCTCGATGGAATTCTTTTTATCGGTGCAATGCGAAAAATTCCGTCGTATTAACGACGGGTGAGAGCGACGGCGCGGTACAAATTGATGCTAAAGCGCTCGAAATTGCAACAGATTATTGTTGTTTTTTTTGTCCTGGTGGGCAAGAAGGAAAAAAAGAAGAAAGTGGGAATAATGGTGTGGATAGTTGGCCAATGATTTCATTGCAATCGGAAATGGAATGTGCAGCCCGAGCTTTACTCCTGGGACAATTTGATGGAACGCGAACGTTACCGCGAGAATTCGCGCGAGGAGGCGAGCGAAAAAGGGAAATGGTTTCTTCTAGCGAGAGTCGCCGAAGGTTAATTTCTTAACTCGGTTTAACGATCATCGATCGTAAAATGAATCGAATATTAATACCTCGTCGACGGATGAATGTCGTGGGTCATATTTCACCTCTTGCAGTTAAGATACTACTGTGTACGCAAAAGCGACGAAATAAGCATAATATTTATTATTGTCACTTTAAAGAATTAAATATGTGCAGACAAAGAATGTGGAATATAAACTCGGAAACAGCATTTACGAAAGATGTAGAGACGAACTGAAAAGGAGTCTCGAGGTGCTGCCGAGGATTTCTCAATTCATTGGGTTTGTAACGGCGGTTATTAATTTCACTGTCACGGTCGGCAGTGTTTTATTTACGAAATTTAGGTAAAAAGCGGTCTGTGTTATTGTACGAGATTGTTCCGTTCTGTAGGTAAAGAGGGAAGCGGGGAAAACAATTGATATATTCCGAAGCAAGTGGAATCGCTCGTTTCAACGATCAGAAGATGCTCTTAGGTTTTTACATTAACATTTACTTTTTTACTCGAAAAAAGTATTTCAATGGAGGCTAATGTATTCGAGGTTGATCTTTCATATTCTCGAAACTAAAATTTGCAACATATGAAGCTTCAAGACGTTAATTCTATGTTATTCTCTCAACCATTTGTCAGTAACTGAAAAGTAATAAATCTAGGAAAAGTGAAAGATTCCACCCGAATGTGGGATTACAATGTAATTTCAAAATGTGTAACTTCAAAACTCGTCTGT
Organism: Lepidotrigona ventralis hoosana; assembly: GCA_002806875.1. Lineage (NCBI taxonomy): Eukaryota > Metazoa > Arthropoda > Insecta > Hymenoptera > Apidae > Lepidotrigona > Lepidotrigona ventralis. The sequence continues at coordinate 10,539 of NIPQ01115472.1, forward strand.
TTCGATTGTTACTTTTAATTCTTCATATTGAAGTAGCTATATTAATCGTAATATTTTTTTTATTCAAAGTGTATAATTTTTTTCTGTACACTTGCTACAATTTTGTATATGATGTTATTTTCTCTTGAGAACTAACAACTACTAATTAAGTGGAAATATTTGAAGAACTGTATATGCGTAATTTTTTACTGGTCAATTATAAACAAAGAAGAAGCAGCTCATAAAAACGTCTGATTCAGATTCCTGTTTGTGAACATCAATGCCCGAAGTCATTCTGGAGCAAATCAATTTTTTTTCGTCGACTATAGTGTACTGAAGAGTCTTTCAGAGTAACAAGACCTTTTCTTCATATATTTCCTTTGGATCTAAATATTTCACATCACCGTTGAACGTTCGAACTGGCTGTATTCATGAAAATTCTCGTAATACAAGAAGGTATCTGCAATTCGACACTTTGTGCCTTTTGTGATTCAAGTATCTTAAAACTCAAATAAGAAAAGAACAAAGTCGATGAAACAATCGCTTGCAGCCAGAATAAAAAGCATTCGATTTTCGAATGCTGATATGCTTCGCAAATGATCGAGAAATGTAAATGATCTTCGCGAAAGAAGGAGAAATGTAAATTAGATCCAGAAAAATTTTCGGATATCAGGATTCTTTTAAACAGATAACTCAAGTTTATATGTGCTTAAATGATGTTTAGTTCAACCGCGACCATTAAAAATTTATATAAAAGCGTTATTTTCAAATTTATTTTCAACTACCAATTATAAATTTTTGTATATTTCTATTAATATCAATACTCGGAACAAGAAAAAATATCTTCCAAAATAAATTAATCTTGAAGTTTCGAGGAACTTCGTGAATTTTGAGAATCGAAGCTTAACGACGACGCTATCTTGCAACTTCCACATTGTAGCAGTGGAAATTTTTTCAGAAAATCTTCTTCTATATTACAATGTCATAATTAGATCTGTCTGCATCTGAATTTTCAAGATACTATTGCTTGAAGTCTATTGCGTCACGCTGTTTTATCCGTGTTTATATATTGTTTTCATCAACACAATCTAAATTCTCTACTTCAAAGTGTGTAATTATATAACATTATACAAATATAAATACAAAGTATACAATATATATATAAATACAAAGTATACAATTTAAATATTAGCTTGATTAATTAAGAATTTATCAACATATATTGTATATATAAACATAATCTTACTTAGCTTAACCTATTTTTGTTACTACTTTAACTTTAACAATAATATATAGTTTAAATTTCAAATTAAATTTTCATATTTAAACGTAATCACTATAATTCGTACCTCATATTCTAATTTATTTCTAATAAAAAAGTATTTTAAATAAACCATTATAACCTATACCAATTACATAATAAATTACTTTTTTTTATCATGATAACTTTTAAATCAAATATATAAATCAATTTCATTCAAATTTCACATTTTATACTAAACATTTTTATACGTTTAGTACTACACGATTTCGTAATTTCAAAATTAAAAGCTTTATTTATTTACATATACTTATGATCAGTTCATTTCAGAAATATAATGAGTAAACTGTAACAATTTGAATTCGTAAAAGAATAAAGAATTTGTAAATTTACTTAAAGCATTTGTAAATTTAACAAAACTGTGGGTAAACGTGTATGAAATATGTTGCGTATCATTCAAATTTTTTTAAATTTTTATGTCAAACTTCATAGCAATATTTTTAATGAGTCAAAAGTTATTGAATCTTAATCCGGTCCACTGTTCGAGGCTATGTAGTAAAAATTCCGAAATCTTAAATTTAACTTCATTTTGTAAGAATGTTTTCTTTTGTAAGTCTGAGGCAATTGTTTATGTATAAGTGCCAAATTGCTCTGGCCAAGCATAGCGTCCAAATCGGAAAGAACATATAAGTTCGACGGAGAGGGCATTTACATTCAGATTTTCGCCAGTAGAGCAATAGAACTGAAAGGTTTACATTGCAAGCATAACTGTACAGCATAGAATCCAGTCGTATACTATAGTACGTGTGAAATTATAGAATACTATTATTTTAATTGTACCGTCACATCGCAACAACTATCATTAGCGGCAGGTGTGGGACAAGCTACCGAGTCTCATCTCAATATCGGGACAATGGACAAACGCAGAGTGTTTTGTGAAATGTGATGGAATTTCTGATATATTTTTCGGCAAAAAAAAACGTGGCCGAATCAAGACGGGTGGAAAAATCTCAACGAGAAATGTCGACAAGATGTATAAAAAATGTGAAGAAGGTGGATTTAATTGATCTGATTAAAAGATGGAGAGAAGAGCACAATAAAATGAACGCAGAATTTAATTTGCCAGACTTGTGAAAATATGTAACTTAGTGTGTATTATACTCTGCCAATGAACATCGTCAGTTCGCTATCGAACGACTTGGACAATGTTCGTTTAAAGTCGTCGATCACAATTTAATGTTTATCTTCGAATTATTGATCAATAAGAACGTATTAACGAACGAAAAATTTACAATGAAAGAAAGGGCTTAAAATTTAACGTTCAAAGACACTTAAGTCATGTTCAAAGTAGTTGTAATAATTCGAAAAAAGTTTAGTGGAAATGTAGTAACAGATCGCGAAATAATATTAAAATTGCGGATAATTTATTCGGCTAGAAATTTGAATATAAATCTGCACGCGTGTTGGAGAGTGAGACGTCACGTCATGTTGTGTCTTTACAGTGATCATCAAAGTGCCGATAATTCTACATCGAAATACGTATGTGAAAAAAATAAAGCCACGTACGATCAGAGCTCAGTTTGACAATGCAGAGTACGAAGAAATGTTGAATAAATACTACGAAAAATACTCTCCGTTATTTTCTCGACAAACATTCAAAAAAGCCATAATTGACACGTTAGGAAATAAAAATTCAGAAAGTGTATCAATCTAATTCCTTGGTTTCGAAAGCATGGAATTCAAGCAATACATTATGGAAAATAGAGAATGTAATGCAGGTTTGAATTCATTTTATTTCAAAAGAAGTCTGATATCGATAAACTAGATACACAGTCTAAAGGAGGGATTCAATTATGGAAGAATATGGAAAAAATAGGGAAAATATTGGTATCAGACGAACAACGGAAAATGAAAAATCTGAAGAAAACTATGTTGTATGAGTAGAATTTCTTTCGAAACGAGGATGTATATGCGTAAGCTATACTTGAAGATTGTATATTATAGTATTCGATGTAGCATAACATATTGCTGAGAATTTATTTTTTGTATGAATTAATAATTACATGTTACTGTTGGCCAGAATTTATAATTGTATAGTGAGAATTAATAATTTAATAGTATTTTACAGTAAATTGTAATAGTATTCGATGCAACATTTTATGATAGTGAGAATTTATTAATTTTGAGAGTTAATAATTACAGTTGATGAGAATTTATAATTTTATAATTTCAAATGAGATGTGGATGAAAATTTATAATT
>NIPQ01115498.1:0-13822 GCA_002806875.1 Lepidotrigona ventralis hoosana
CCGTTTCTCTTAATTTTTGCCAAAAATAATACGAAACGTCGAGCATCGTTTTCATCCTTTCGACCGATGAAACACAGAATTGAAAGTATTCAGTTGTATCGCGTATATAAACGTTGTAAATGATGTAAATTTAAACAAATTTTTCAGCATCGTGTTTCGAAATCACGCGCAGCGGTTCTCGCGGATCCGTTCGGTCTTTTCTTTCTTTGGCACAGGCGGGCAGTGTGTAGTGTGTCATTTAAATCTCGGGACGCGTTCTTACTAAAATATATTCCCGCGGAATAAATTTTCCTCGATAAACAGAACGAAATAAAGCAGAATCACGTTTACGAATTTATCCGTAATTTATACGGACGTGTGCACGGTTGTAAAACAATCAATACTGGCATCAGCACTGACGCACCGCGTTGTTAATTTCACGTGTGATATTTTTTTAAGCAATTCTCACGATGAACAGCCAATTAATTAACAAATTGATCATGGCTTTGGATCATGATGCATTTAGAACATCTGCCCCGACTAATTTTCGTTAATTAAATAAATTCCCCGGGATTAATGAATGCGTTTAATTGGCAATGCTAATGAGATCGGTTAAAATATTTTACGCATTGTCATCACATCTCTTCGAAAGCATTTTCACCGAACTCGGCGAAAGCAAATGTGAAAGTTGTTATATTATATTTTAGAGACAAATCACCGTGGATATATTCATGATATTTCCCTGAAGAATCTAGCAGATTGAATCGTTGCAATTATCACGTGCAGCGCACGCGCAGTTCTGATATTCGCAGACAGCGACGCATAACGATAAATGGCCACGTGAAAGTTATTGGACAACGTGTGTAGTGAAACACTCTTTCTTCGTGATTCAACTCCTTGACACGCGAGCACACTCGAAAGCTGTCGCGACTAGCGGAAGTATCGAAGTTCGATACGCGGATGAATTGCAGCTCCGTTGTCGCTGCAAGCACCCTCTTGTCTCGCACGTGAAACGATTGTCAACGGCAGTCGAGCGTTAATCAGTCTTCAATTTGTCGCGACTGTAATTACGCTACGCATCCGTGAACGTCCACGGATGATCATGTTGCAGAATTCTCGTGATACGGTCTCGTTAACCCTTATCTAACGTATCGCTATGCCGCTATATTCCTTGTATCAGTAACGTGTCGAGAGATTAGCGAAAGGTGTTTCAAATGTATCTTGGAAATTCTTGGTTAAACAGCAAAACACGATTCTCGATTACTCTTTAAATTGAGATTTACTCAAAATCCCAAGGATCATTTTTCCTTTTTTTTTTTTATTTTTGACCGACTCTCTTTCTTTTTTTTTATGTTTTCCATTCAGCAAGGGACCTCGAGATGTACAATAGTAATAACCGGTCGCAAGTAAATTTACGAGGACGTTTCTTCGGATGGAGGCAATGCGGCACGGTGGTTGGTCGCGTGCGAACGTGTCGTGTCTCAGTCTTCCCCGGGGGAAACGGCTCCGCGAGGAGACCAGAAGGATTCGCGAAGAGCACACCGAATACTCCAGCTCGTCGTTTTCCAGCATGGTCACCCGCGGGAGTTCAGTAAACGCGGTAGGATTACCCGTAGCAGCCCGGTGGCTGCTTGCGACGAGCGCCTCGAACGAGGATCGAAGAAAGAAAAAGAGAACACTCCTTGGGGGGCGCAGCTACTCTAGACGGTTAGCAAGAAATTAATTCCCGTTTAATGCAGTCCCTAGTTAGCATTGCAAATCTCTGCCGGGCCAGAGCTCCCGCGGCTTTTCCCGCTTTCCCCATCGGTTCTCTCTCGGTTTTCCTTCGCCTTTCGCGCCGTCTGCCTGCCTGTCTGCCCGCGCTGCTACTTCACCTTCTGCAACCGCCTCTCTTTCTTTCCGCGTATTAGGCAAATTTCCGTGAATTCGTGCCTCGCTCTCCTCGTTCGAGTTTCTACGCTTTCGGCCTCGGGCCGCGGGAAGCTTTCGACATATTTCGCAGACAAGACCCGGTTTTTCCCGGTTGTTTAGAATCGTTCGTTGCGCTACCAATGAAAATAAAGTTCTTTCTGACCCCTTCAAAAGAACAGTTCTTTTTTTTTTCTTTCTTTTACAACAAGACCAACTCTTTCTCGTTGAACAACAGTGGGCTAGAAGTTGCTTTGTCGAACAATTGAAAGTTGAAAATTGAATCGATCGATTCTTTCTCCAATAATGTCCTGCTCGATGTACGTTGAATCGAACGATGTTACATTTTATTCAAAATAATGTTTTTTTTTAAATCGATATTAAATAATCATTTTTGTCTAAATGGCAATTAGTCAAGCAGCTAAATTAAAACGACATACGTTTGGTAATCGCAAAGCAAGAAAGGATTCAAAGCTACTTGCCTTCAATAGGGACATTTTGAATACCGGGGGCTTCGAAAGAAACTTCAGTTATCATCATTGATTATACTCGTAACTTTCGAGTTAAGTTCGCAATCTCCGCTTGTAAAATAAGCTTCGTCTTAAACACTTTGATCAAAGGCTGCAAAGCTCCCTTGCGGAATGTGCTGCAGTGCCTTGCTAATAATGAGAAAGGGAAAAAGGACAGAGAATTACAACGTAGACAGACAAGAGAAAAATGATAATTTCAAATTGAAATTTTGATGACTCTATGGGATTACGAATTCGAGAGGTCAACGTGTATAACAAAAATTGCATTTCCTGCTCTTCGGAAGGAAACTTTTCGACCGATTTTTTTCGAACAGTCAAATATACAGAGCTGAAATTATTTCGATAACGTTGATATTTTCTATTCAGCTACGTAATACCTATAAATTTTCCGTTAATACAATTCCCTGTACACAGCTGTGAAAATGATGAATTTTTGCATTATTACGAATTCTATATTTGTCATTTTTTTTTTCTCTTTGTCACATCAACAAATAACGTTGGATTGTACGTTACGTACGTTGATTAAATTTGCACAAAAGCCAAATTGCACGAAAGTGTCGGATTTTCGCTACGTACTTTTTCACTAATCGAGACGCTTGCGAATTAATCGCTTTCATTGGACGCACGATATTCACTCAATTTCGTACGAAACCCATTTCGACCATTATTTTCGATTGTATATTCCACTGGCGATTGGTATCGATGAATTATATAGTAACAGGAAGCCGTGAAAGAGAATATAAAACAGGCCAATAGAAAGCAAAAGAAAGACTATATATAAAGTTTTAGCTCTTTGAATAAAGAAGGGCGTTCATCAAATGGATTCATTCATAATTTATAGCTCTGCGAGATTGAATATTCAAAAAAAAGGAAAAAATGGGCGGTCGTAAATATCTTTCTGTTTAATTCCAAGTTTCTAACGAAATGTTTGCAAATTGTACAATGATTTGTCGCCTCTCGTCGTTATTGCATTACAGTCGTTGTTGGAGTTTCTATTCTGACGGATAATAGCTGAGGGAAGTTTCGAAATTCGTCATGTCCACTCTAAATCAATTTGAGATATTTACGCTATTTATTATTTCGCAAATATTTAAAGTGAAAATTTAGATACAACTTTGACAAAGCACGATATCGATATTATTTGAAAGTATATAAAAATTAGGAGAAAGATTATTTATGATTTGTAAAGTATTAATAAAGTAACGTTCACGAACATGCTTAGACGTATCTAATTTTATTATTAACCTGTAGTTGTAGAATAAATTCAGGAAGTAAGCGATGATAAGAATTGATCGTTTAAGGTAGATCTATTCATTTGATTGTTTAAATTAGATTTATTCATTTATTGAAATTACAACATAAAAAAAAATTTTCCTCCTTTTTTCACACAGTTCAATGTTCCACAATTCAATATTCAATTCATAGTTCAATCAGAATCCATGTGTATTTATCATTAACTACATTTTTACATGTATCGTCAATTTACATATTTCGTCGATTACCATAATATTTTTTTGAGAAGTTTATCAACATTAGAGAACTTTTCACTTTTAATTTTACTTTCTCTATATTTTACTGATTTGCGTAAATTCAACACTCTTCCCCCTTTTGCACACTCCCCCGAAATTATTTTTGCACTTCACGGATTAATGCATTTCCGGACTGGAAAACGCTTGACGCAAATACGCCTTGATAAATTGAATTTGAAATGCCAAGCAGATAATTGAATATGATTTGAACCTTTCTATTTTCGTCAGTGGACACCATAATCGATAATAGTTTCATGTCCGCTAAAAGCATTTTAAGTATTCTTCAGGATTTACGGTAGCGTCCTTTCGGAAATTGAATCGATAATAATCATTTTGATAATAATTCTGATTACAATCTTATACATTTATACATTTTCAATAATGTGTGCAAATTTATGACCAAAGGCGACACAAATGGCAGGCATTATACGATATGAGAGACAAAGAAAGAAAAAAGAGAAAAGAGAATGAGTAACAACGAGCAATATGGATTTGAGCAAATAATGTGAATCTGATCGTCGAGTGAAGAAGAACAGTGTGGAATCGCTGGATTGAGTAAACATTATATGATAGAGTTTAGTCTTAAGTATAATTACTAATTGTAAGTTAAATATACGTATTTTGGTGTTGCATTCGGTCTCCAAATCCCACAAAATTTTAGACCGACTTTCAAAAGATAAATTGCATATCTCGATATTTCTTAAAAATAGACGTGTAGAGCATAGTTTTTGGAACTGTACTTCTCATTGTCAGTTGATCATCCGAACATAATTTATCGACCATGTCAGCACNGTGATAGAGTTTAGTCTCAAGTATAATTACTAATTGTAAGTTAAATATACGTATTTTGGTGTTGCATTCGGTCTCCGACTTTCAAAAGATAAATTGCATATCTCGATATTTCTTAAAAATAGACGTGTAGAGCATAGTTTTTGGAACTGTACTTCTCATTGTCAGTTGATCATCCGAACATAATTTATCGACCATGTCAGCACTACGGGCAGTTATAGTCAGACTCAGACTAATCTAAAATAAACTATCTGAGAATCGTAACGACTACCAGAGGCAATTATCAACTTGACGTGGTTAAAATAAATACGAATCGATTTATATAGTTTTTTCTGCGGACTTGGTTTCAATAAACAAATATTTATTCGGTTTTGCAGANTATTAATTCGGTCGCATAAACGTGACATTGCGAATTTCTAAACAATAGAGACAAAGCCGTCTCGATGAGAATCATAAGTAATACTTTAGGAAATAGTATACGATATAATCGATTCAATAGCGGTCGCGATAGTGCTCAATACGATCTGAGAATCGTAACGACTACCAGAGGCAATTATCAACTTGACGTGGTTAAAATAAATACGAATCGATTTATATAGTTTTTTCTGCGGACTTGGTTTCAATAAACAAATATTTATTCGGTTTTGCAGAACCGTCGCGATATTCGTCAACGGTTATAGACAGATTTAGTAGATTATTTAGTCGAATTTGCTTCGTGACACCTGACACAGGTTGTTACATCAAATATTATACGTGCGTATATTATTTAAAACGTAACTTTTATTCCGTTTTTTTTTCCAATGAAAAACACGATATTATTTACATTATATTATTGTTTTTTTAATTCTATGAATTACGAATGAATAATTGAATAATCGAACGAGCTCAGAATGAACTATCCAAGCATCCTAAAAAAAATAGTGGAACATTTTCAGAAACAACTTTGTCAATTCTACTCGCCGAAGGGATCAAGGGATACTTCCGATTTTCATTTGTCTCTTGCAATTCTATAGATTACTATTCCCCCGCGCATATCGGAACATCGCGTGGACTCGCGTGAAGATGGAGAGTGTTGGAGAATTCTCGGCGAGACGCGGGGAAAGGAATGGTGGATACGAAATTACGATTACCGATCTCAATCACGACCCACGCAATTTCGTCCGGTCTCGCGAACGCCAGACTGAGGGAAATTATTTATGCATCCGACCGTAGACCTCTATTTATATCTACGGTTTCGCCGGAAAGTAATATTGCCCACTCGTCTGTACGTGCGTCACTGAATTGGACCAATTCCGTCGTTTGCACGGGACAACGCGGTAGAATAGATAATAGTGACGATCAACGAGACGAATCGGCCGGGATCACGCTTTGAGACGAATTTGCCTTGGTGAACGGATCGGGATCAGTCAGACACGTGACAGCCACGCATTATTGAGCCCCGGAACGCGGTGATACATCGCCAAAATAATTCTTGTCGAGCCAGGAAGCCTTCGTTTACCTCGTTCTGAATAGGCGATATTACGTCAAGAAATCTTTTCCATTTCGCCACCAATTTTATAAAATTTTGTGAAATATATATATAGAGTGTATCCATTTTTAATTTATAAACTATTCGTCATTTCAAAAATTTTTCTCTGTTTTAAGAGGGCAGTAGTTTGGTATACTTAGTTTGTCTGTAAATAGACAGGTGCAGGAGATACAAAGATCATTACTATTTTTTCAAGTATAATTATGTAATTCTTTTTACGTCAGTATTAACTATTAGTTTAGGAGATACTTTAATTTCAATTTTATAAAGTCTAGCATATAAAAGACGAGGAGGAGGATAAATTTTACGTACTATTTTTGTAAATACATGGTTCTTGTCTTTTATGCATAGATTTCATATGAAATATCTCCTAAACTAATGGATTTTAGACGTAGCTAAGTTAATGCTTTCTTTTGTAGAAAACGTCTTGCTGTATCAATTGATGCAAACAAAATTGCATAATTAAGAAATAATAGTGTTGAAGCTAAGTATACAAAGTCCTCTCAAAACAGAAAAAAAATTGAGACATTTTTTAAATGGCGAGTTGCATTTGTAGATTACTGGTGAAGTTACATGTACCCTGTATATATAACCTTACGCACGCATTTCTGCGAAGTATAAATACATACATTCTGCAATGAAATTCAGCATGATATTAAATAGATACGCGAACCATGAGAGAGGGAGTTCCACAACCGGTGCGCAAGGCGGATTTTATCAATACGTCCTAACCTGTACTTTGTTTACACTTGCCGGCAAAGAACAAAAGCGCACAAATTAAAAGCCTTAATCGCAGGTTGGCAGGCTATCGCTCTCACAGTCGGGCAAAAATGTATACTGGCAGAATTTTCCACCGTTCTGTTTCTGACTCGGTCGCGATAACGCCGACGCGTGGCAGACATTCGGGCGACGAAGACGCGCGGGAACACGAGAACGAGTTCAGTAGACGGGTGGTTCAGTAGAAAGCTCGAAGGAATATCAGACTACAGGCGAGAACTGCTCGGAAGAGTGAACAAGCGTCAGACGCCAGCGAATAATTTCACGGACAAAGTAATCGCGAAGATTCAGTCGTCCAACGGACGTTATACAAATCGACGTCCACGTCCGCGCGGCGCGTTCTAAATTCCAGAGGCATAAACCCGGGCGATAAGACGATAAAAGTTCTACGAACTGAAGTGAACGAGGTCGTTGACCAATTTCCTGTCAGGCCAGCAACGATGCTGTAGCATGCGCCGAGCGTATAGAGACTACACCGAGATAAGTTTCGAGCATGGTTAAAGCCGGTCATTTAAAGACCACGACGTAATTAATAGATGCTCGCAATTATCGCGTTTAGATAGCTAATTTCGGGCTGGCTTCGTACCACAGTCCATCGAACAGAGAGAGAGAGAGAGAGAGACGTAACTTCGTACGGTACATAAGCGACTGACCGCGTAATACTAAGTGGCATCCGGTCGGTCGGTGCATCGAATTGATATCGTTTCTCTTTCGAAGGCTATCAGACGTGTGCAGGTGCACGTATCTTGCAAGTGTACGTCGGTCAGTCACGTACGGACACGTGAATTCTCCTGTTCAATGGCGCCGACGATGGAACTACCGTATGACGACCGAATAAAACGAAAATAGGATGAAAGCCATCAAGTTCCTTCCATACGCTCGTTTTTCCTTAACGCACGCCGTCGTTAAGCTTCGATTGTGCCTCAGCACAACGAACGTTTCAGACTTCGGTTGTCTCTTTCCCTTGTTCCCGGGGTTGGCAATGAAAGTTCGCGAATATTGCACGACAAAGTCCGACTGCGACGTGCCACATCTTCATTTACATAGACTGAAACACGGCTGTTAAAGTGGCTGAGGTGGAGAATAAATGAAGAGCGAGCAACGAGCGGAGAGCGGAATATCACGAAGGATATTTTTACACAGATTCTAACGCAACGTGGAAACACAAGGGGTTTACACGGGGTGATCGCGCGTTAGCACGCAGCACGCGCACACAAGGGGAGTTTGCGAAGTATTTATAAATCTCGCTGGCCAAGGCGTACGAATCGATAGAACAAAAGAAGTATGCATGTCCGCGCTTGGTCTTATATGCGGTATCGTGTCAGAGATATTTTTATTGCAGCTGTAATTACAGACACAATCTCCTTCCATCCTATTAATGTTCATGATAAATAGAAACCGTGGTAAAGGTCGCGAGCTGCGTGTATTAAACGAGTCCGATGGTCTCTGTGGTTCGACGACGAGGCCAAGAATTCTATTTCTTTTATATTGCGAAACACACGAAATACTTCGTAACATGTGAGACTTTGCTACTTTTCTTTGCGAGTCACTCTCTGCTTGATAAATTGGTCGACAGATTTGTTGCCTCATTGTTAAAAGCTAATAAGTTCAGTCGCGTAAGTTACGTGACTTTCGTAGCGTTTGTAAGACGACTGCGCAACACAACCATGGCCGATCTTTGTACTTTAACGGGGGTAATTATCTCTTAAGGTTTAATATATCTAGTAACAGCTGTGACACATTCTGGAAAATTAAATCTCGTAATTTAGCGCGGGATAATAGAATACAGCTATCGAAGATGTTAGAATAAACACGGGATTTGTTTTAAAATCTTCAGATTATCATAGAATATTGCACTCACCTCATGAAATGCATTATCGAAAGAATTTTCTAATCGTATCTTGTACTATAATTTTATGAAAATTTATCAACAGACAATGACTGCTCACTTACCTGATCGAAACACAAATATTCTAACTGATGCAACGCTGGAAGAATGCAGATGCAACACTGCATACACTGATAAATGAATAACAAATGTCGCGGTTCGCTTTTAACTTTACGGGCTATAACGAGTGACTAAACCGTATACAATAATTCGTCGCTTTGTTTTTGAACTCGTCGGTGTGATATCACCGGATAGAAATTATTAAAAGTAATAAATTTATTATTTGTTTTGGTTATACTTAAATATACTTAAGATTGAGAAAATATTATAATTTTGGGAGAAAAGATTCTCGACGTGCGTGGCAAGAGGTTAATGAAGGAAATGGAATAATTGAGTATTAATAGTGACATTATTTGGTAATCGAGGTCATAAAAGCTGGGTTCTCTGAATTCCATATTTTAGGAATAGCTTAATTAACAGAATCAATAATAATATTTGTGAATTACTTTGTCGTCTGTATTAACACAGAAAGACTAGATATTTAAGTTTTTGAAGTTTTTGTGAGAGTATTCCTTTATATTGACCCATTTTAAAATAATCAACGTAAATGTATGACTATGTAGAATGATCGAAAAATGATCATACAAATCGTATTTATCATATAAATAGCGACTACCATTCCACGAAACATAATATAGAGAAATTACAAATTGTTAAATCAATGACACCGAACGAATTGGAATTAATTGGTAAATTGATCGTTGTTCGAGAGAAATATGCTGCAGAGAAATGTTCTCAATTTATGCAATGAGTCAATTTTATAAGAGTCTCGCATATAATGGTGACTATTAACATTAATTGATAATACGAAGAATTCAGGAAATTTGTNATTGATAATACGAAGAATTCAGGAAATTTGTTAATAAAATTTGAAGCAAAGTTTCGTAATTTCGTAATTCGTAATAAGCAAAAGAGAAACATAATGTTATTGAAAACAAGATAGAATTTACTAAAGAGTCAACGTCAACAACATTGAAAGGAATCATCTCATGCGAAATATTTTTTTTAATAAAACATCCTACTTGCATAAATAGCAGAAATACAGTTTTTCGATTAGTTTTAATATCGGTTTCTTGTATGCAAATGATTAAATTTTCTTTTTAATATATCCAATATCAATATTCTCTTTGAGGATGAAAACCATTAATATTCCAATTTCAAGGAATAATCTCTTTCTTTTTCTTTTATTTTCGCGTCTCATTATTTACGTTAAAACCAAAAAATTCGATAATACTAATATCTTTTACCACGTTTTCGTTCGCGAGATACAATTGCAAAGAGAATGAAGAGGATCATTTTTTCGTAGAAACTGAACTAATTACCTACTAATCACTTTTATATTCAGAGGAACGATATCTATTCTTCCCTTTCAAAATTTCCGAGGCAATTTCTTCTCTCACAATTAACTTATTAGATAATTGATCGGACCATTACTTTTGTTCTTCTAGTTTTAGAAAAATTCAAACGCACTTCCCCACCTTACAAATTTGCAACATTCGTTTTCCCAGTGAAACGTAAAAGGACATTTATCATTGTTACGTGGATGACCGATAGGATTAAAAATGAAAAGTAATGTTGCAAAAAGAAAAAAAGACACGTACACGTGTAACTGATTATACACGTGTTACCACAATCACTATTCATTCATAATTGACAAATAGGCAAAAGAAGTTGACAAATGAGGTGAACTTGGATTGATAGCCAATTGTAGAACCGTCGACGAGACGGGTATGCGGATAGGTCTGACCTCGGCGACTAACTTACAGCTCGAATGTCTAGCGTGTAGACAACGATAGAAATTATCGCGCGAACATCAGCCATTTAGTCATTGAGCGATCGGTATTTGAGTCGATCGTACGTCGAATTCGTAATCAGAGATGAGAGCGAGAGGCTATGCTTGCACGACATCTCAACGGCGCGTTTGTCTTCCTGCAGGCGTCTCCCCTTCACAGATAATCCGATTAATTCATTAGTGATGGACGCTGATTACGTCGTCGCGCGTAATATCCAGTGTATGTTGCCGTGTTATCGAATCCTTGTACGAAGATATCGGAATCGACTATCGATCCTCAGAATCAAAATACGCCAGTATGGAACACTTGGCCGAGCAAACGTAGTGTGTGCACAGCGATATTATCAATAAGTCTTCGGATCTCGTGCATGACCTTCCCGGGCGCCTTGATGGGAGGGAGGGGTCGGATCGACGCTCTTAACATCCTGTAAAGATTTGGACTCACGTCCTTGATTAAAACGGTCGTTCCAAGAGCACGGGCACACTACGAAACTGAATGAGGAAAGTTGCATTTGCAAAGCCGCCATTATTCATTCACAGGCCACGTTGTACTTAACATTCTATTCGCGTCGCCGTTTTTGCGGCACACGGTTACGATGCATATCTCTGCTTACATTGCCTTTTGCTTCGCATTGTATCTGCGTTCACCGTTGAAAATCGGCCTCGATTCGTTACCGTTGACCAGCCCATTAACATGAAAACTCGATTAACTGCAGAGTGGCAGCTGTCAAAACGGCGTACTCTGCGAACGTAACCACCTACCTCCATCCGACTCACACTATATGGCCCCGACCATATATTTTACATGGTATCTAGCACCCCCGTATCCACGATCGCTCGCATTTTCAAACCGTTTCGATCCTTTCCTGTATACACACATTTGCATCTAATCGTACGCGCATACAGTTTCAACGCAGCGTTGCATTGCACAAGTGACTTATCATTCGCGTGTATTTCATACACGTTGTTGTATAGAGATTGATTGGACAATTGGAAACGGTGTAAATTTTCGTTTGTACGACGTGAAATATTTACGTAGATTGTACTTGATTCTTCATCTTTTTCCTTTTTCCTTTTTTTCTTTCACTGCTCGCAGTGAAGATGGTAAACGAACGTATAATGATGAAAAAGTGTTACAACCTTGTAAAAGAAAATCATATAGCAGTCTATTTCGTCTCATTTTAAAGCGCGAAGCTTCTACTTTGATTGACTTGAGTTCGTTTCTTTCAGAGACGTTTTTGCATCATGTGTTACAGCGAGTGGGAAAGTAATCTCTAAAACACAATTCAAAGTCATCTCTTTTGCACAATTTCTTTCTTTTTCTTTTGTCATTTTATTGAACTTTGAACATTAGGGTTAGATAATGAATTTCTTGAATTTTTATCGTTTAGCAAAGTTTTAGTCTTAAAGATTTATCTTTTATAAATAAATTTGTTCACGTACATTTGCGTATATGTTTTTACAATTCTTTTTAAAGAAAAGAACACTTTTCCATTTGCTGCATGATTTGTTAAAATATCTTGGAAAGATGAAAAGAAAAGATGAAAAGAAACGAATTCAGGTGGTTAAAATAGAAGCTTCACGCTTTGAAATTAATCCAAGTATATTGTTATATGATTCTTTTTTGCAAAGTTATAACAGTTTAAAGTATCGCTATTTTTTCTAATTTTATAATAAATTAATTGCGGTGCAAATCTAACTCCACTCTAGAAAATAGTTTTTATCTAACAGAATAATGATAGTAAAACACGGTAGAATTTTCTTGAAAATTTTTTATATCCGAATATTCGATGAAGTATTATTTACGTTAATATTCCACGAGTGTGTTCAGTTTTTCTCATCACTGTATGTCTATGGAGATGTATATTCTGTATATTCTGCCAAAATTTTTAAAACATATCTTGAATAAAAAGTACATATCTATTTATTGAAAGCACATACTTACGTGCAAAAATTATTTTTTCAATTTTCTGTTTCAATAGAAATATGTATTTTTAATATAAAATTATTTGGAACAATTAATTCAAGATATATTACTTTCAAACCGATCAATCCTGGAGTTATAATTGAGGAATATTGAAACCTCTATTTGGCGCAAAATTACAATCGATCGTGCCTATTCATTTGAATATTCGCGTCCACATAAATTCTTTGAGCGAATTAGTATCTGAAAGCGATAATTAACTTGATTAATTGATAAATTAATCTGATATATATGGCCACAATGCACAAAAACTTTGTGTTCTTCAGTTGCAAAATATATTATATTTTGCATAAATTATGTATCTTCATGTGTCTTATAAATTTTGCATTGTGCTGGATTTAACGAAAAATTTTACGAATTTTACGCGTTACGTTTTCCTTTTCATTATTTTCTCCCAACGTGTGAATGGAGTAATAATTTTATTAAAAGCACAATTTCGCTTTTATTGAAAACTTGTTGAATTTGTTTCGTTTGGAAAGTGACTCTCGTGCGAGAAAAAGGGACCAGTGGACAAGTCCGAGTGGGAAAATGGAACACGTGATATATATAGATAGATAGACCAGCGCGTTCGCGCGCTTGTCGCTTATTATTACTGATATCGGTCTTGACCCTAGATATACACTACGGCGTTTGTAACACGCATTGTATCTCTGGAAAGGGTGCTATGCGAAGATGGACGACACAGTGGCTTTGATAACACTGTGGAAAGTACCTACCTAACACCTCCACTTCTTATTTTATCTTTCAACTCTTTTCCTATTTTTGTTCCTATTCCACGTACAATATATATTATAATAATCTCAACATCATCCTCCGATTACTCGATGCTTTTACCTCGTATTCCTTTGTATTCGACATCTCCAACACTGTTTCCGATTGTTCAATGTTTCTATCTCATCCATTCGGATCATTACCTACGACTCGTGCAATCGATAATTGATAAAATTTGGACAAATGTAGCGGCACGTTCGAAAAAAAAACATAATAACGCGCACGAACAATAGACATTTTATCGTTATCGTTATCAGGCGAGCCAGCGTGATTATTCAACACAACGA
>NIPQ01115518.1:0-13886 GCA_002806875.1 Lepidotrigona ventralis hoosana
CTGGTGGTGGTCTTCAGTTGGTATCGAGCAAATGCAAAAAATCAACTTGCTGCTTTAGCGCACTTGTGCAGGTGGTAGAAAGGTGGGATCAAGACAAACCTACCTGTTGCTCCTGCAATGCCTTCTCCTTGTCGGTGGACAGATATGTCGGGCTCAGTACTGTCCTCAGTTGCTGCTCCACCTGCATAATCTGTTGCCTCAACTGTTGTATCTCCTAAAATGACAAACAGGCGTCAGCCGTATTCTTTTGAACACCCGTTGAAACGATTGCCAATCCCTTTTAGTTCTAAGAAACAACGAAATGACTCTATATATCGTATGAAAGACTTGAATCAGTGTAAATCATTTTCTATTAAAAATAACTCGCGCCATACTTGTCAGAATCTGCAATCGATGGAACAATTTAGTTCTAATACGGTAATAATTATATTATAACCGTCATGTTATAAACGACTAAATTGTTTCAACGATTGACAATTTTATCAAAATGATATTTCCATGGCGCAAATTGTCGAATGATGAGAAGTGACTTACACCGATTGATTTTTGAGCATTCTACATATTTTCATACAATCTTTTAATTCACATTTCATCGCGAGATGAAAGATTGATATTTATTTCTTCCAAAAAATTCCAATTGGACCGGCAATCAAGTTTCAAAAGAATACAGCCGCAGTCTAGAACGACGGGAGAGACAGTGCTCTGGAACGATTCTAACCTGTTGATATTGGTCAATCTGAGCTAAACAAGCCTCCAACGCCGCGGTCTGTTCTTTCACGTTGGCGTGAAGGTTGTCTAGCTCGGCCAACAGCTCGTCAACGGTCTCGCCGATTCGACTATCGCCACCGATCCCGGACCGGAAGTGAACCTGAAGCTTCTCCATCGAGATACCGATTTTCGTTTTCTGTATCGCGACATCGCTCAGCATTTTCTCCCGTATAATATGCTGATCCCGTAACGGTTTCTTTTTGTTCTGCGGCGACTCGAGGCTCTGTTTCGCTTTCTCGATCCACGTTTTCACCTCCTTCATCTTTCGCTCGCATTGCTCCCATTCCTCGCTAGTTTCTTGCAGCAACGCGTTCTGAAACGAACAGTACGAAACGAATAGTTCATCTTACGCACGCGATTCCCCCGCCCGATCATTCGAAAATAAGACTCGACGAGATCGATCGAGAATAACCAACCCTTTCCAACAGTTGACCCTCCACTTGGACCTTCGCTTCCTCCGCCTCGAGCAGTTTCTCGGGCAGGTCGCCCACGCTGCAAACCTGACCGATACTCTCGAGCTCTTTACCCATGTCGCTGAGATTCTTGTTGATCTGTTTGCAGCTTTTTACGGCTATCTGCAAAGCCACCCCGAACGCGAGGATTAATAAAACGCACGGTGATGCAGAAATTGGTACGAATACACCTGAACCGCGATTTCTCCATCCGAGGGACTACAGAGGAACGTGTGTTTTTGAAGAAGCTCAAAGATTTCTAGCTGTATTTGTTAACACTAGAACTACCACACCAGTCATTTTGACTGGTCTGACAACTTTATTTTAAAATTCCTACTTCATGTTACATTTTTTCTTCGCAATGGTGTAATGACTTTTTTTTTGCAGGGATAGCTAAAGAATTAATATAATGAACTTTAGTTTTGTTTTATTCATTTAAAATAAAAGTAATTTTGTATCATGGCTACTTATACCAGTACCAATCATTTTGACTTTTGGTTTTGGTAGAGATAGCTACGTCTCAACTGTCGGTAGTTCTAGTGTTAAGAATTGTAATTTCGAACTATCGCTTCGAATATTATATGGCTACAAAGAGCACTATTGCCTCTATTTCCCAAGCTTTCTCTTTATTACAGTCTACGTTTCATTTTCATAGTAGCAAGAAATTTTTGTAGTCGTAAACGATAACGAATCCTATAATGAATGCCAATTTTATAACTGAACCATTAAACATATACAGAAGACAGGAAATTTAAGTGGTTGCTTCTCACAAGCTATAACAAGACGAAGATCCAACAAAGATCAACGTCAAACAAAAGTTCTGTCACGTTCTCCCGCTTCACCCGAAGAATCGCGGTTCAGTTGACGGATTCCGAACGTACCGAATACTCGTGCAGCCTCTGCCTAGCTTGCACGAGAGTGCTGAGCTTCAGTGGCTCAACCAGGAACTGTCTCTTCTCCTCGATCCACGTCTTAGTGGCCTCGTACAACGTCAAGAATCTCTGCCAAGCGTCAATGGTATCAGCCACCACTTGCTTCCTCTCGTCTAGCCAATTCCTCACTTGGTTCAACTGTTCGGTGACACTGTGAACGGTGCTGTCGATCAACTGTTTCTCCGTGTCGTCTCTCGTGTTCTCCGCAATGGTACGGCCGTTTCTCGTTAGTCGTTCGAGCTTGTCGATGATGGTGCCCAACTCGTCTTGCACCTGTTTCAATTGTTCCTTAAGAGGGATGGGCTCGATAGATCTGTCCTGAACCTTCAGTTCAGCTTGTCTGATCCACGATTGAACCTCCTCGAGATCGGTCAGATAATCCGACCTGACGGTTCTCGCCCGTTTCTGCTCCCTCTGTTTCTCCTCCATCGTTTGCGCGGTTGCCTCGGCGCAAAGTTCAAGGGCTGTCAGGTGTTGAACAAGATCGCTGGGGACCAGCTGCTGGCTAGCTTGGTACCGCGCCTTAATGCTTCCTGAGAATGTTTTCGCGCTGTCAAGCAGCTGCTCGACGGACCAGCGTAGCTCGTCAAGCTCCTCCTCGGTCGCGTCCTGATCCGGACCGTAGACGTAGAGGCTCGAGGCGCGTTCGCGCGCCTCGTTCAAACGCTTCCTCAGCTGCTCGATCTCACGCTCGGCGTCTTCGAACGTCTCCAAGTCCTCGTCCGCCTTCTTGGATTTCGTCTGCAGGGTGTCGACGAGCCTACAAGGAGCACCGTGTTTCATTCCCCGTATCTGACGGTACGTGTAAGGATATTTATACGCAACGACGTGTAAGTATCTCAAACGCGATGGGATCTTTTACTGTTTTCCTTGGCGTTTCTTCGAGGTCGGGGTTATTGGAGCTCGATATTATACTCGCCAAAAGAAAATTCGCGGAATGATCCGTTGAAATTATTGAACTAACCGGAGGACTCGAAACGAATTAATTCGAGGCGAAGAATGATCCAAAGCGAAATGATTCCGAACTGAGAGATTCGAAGAATTTCTGGAGCTAAAATATTCACATTGGAATGATTCAAATTAAAAAAAAAAAAGAAACTTGAAATAAAATTTAAGGCAAAAATGCATCTCTCGAAGTAAGATTCCAAACGAGATCGCAAGAATCAAGAGATGCGGACGTAAGATCTTGACGCCAAAAAAAAGCCTTTACAATTTTAGTTACGAAACGGAGCTAAAAATCGAGAGCAACAGATAGGAACGTAAACCACCAAAAAACCTGTCGCCAAAAGTGTTTCTAACGACTAATAGCTATACGTCACTCTCCCAAAATCACTTTAAGTCCCAAAGTTTCGCGATAGCTTCTGACATCACGTTACGATGTTGTGCGAAACCAGTGAAGTGAAGCCGGACGCGTGTAAGCAACAACTTACGCGTATTCCCCGCAAGGAACCGAACAACGCACACGTTGACAAATACGTGCGTACTTCGGTACCTGCGCGTACAGACGGTCGCAGGTTACAGGTGTTTACAGGGCCGAGAGGGGATACACTAACGTGATCGTCGGCGAACCTGTGGTCGCTACCTTACTAACGGAAAGCAATTTGCCCCTTAGCAGCGTGCTTGTGCACGGAGGCCACGCGTAAAAATAGATTTTAGCATATTTCCCGTGGCCTACGAGTCTCCGATAATGCGTGCCAACGCGCGGTCATCGAGCCCTTGTCCATCATGCTTGTAGGTCATAGGTCAACGAGGCAGTCACCAGGCGCAAGAAAGAAGAAAAAAAGAAAAAGGAAGAAGGTGAATGATAACAGTGGATCGATCGGTCAGAAGGGATCGTCTGAGGCAGAGACGAAATTAGAATCGGAAATGCGTGTCGCTGGTTCGGCTGTGGCTGGCTTCATTCCAGCCAGAACGGAGGACGCTTTGGCTAAAAGTAGATGAACGACTCTACTATGGACTCGTGTATGCGAGGAGTCCGTTGGTTATTTGTCGGAATTTCTTATTGAATTTTTGGAATTACTTTGTCTGTCATTATATATATATATATATATATATATATATATATATATATATATATATATATATATATATATATATATATAAAACCCACGTGTGATGATTCCGATCATATCTTTAATTTGATATATCAGATATAACGAAGTCGAAAAGAGTGGATTCAGAGATTTCAGGCTGTTTTATTTACGTGTAAGAATTGGTTAAATTTGCTTTCGTTCTCAGTAAGATGATCAAAGATCGTGATCAATGAAGAAGTCGGATAAAGCGAATTCGAAGATTTATTTTTATTTGATCGCGGTAAACTTGAATAAGAATTGTTTGAACATGTTGAATTCTGAGTAAGAAGATCAAGGATTGTGCAGATGCCAAGTGTTTTCGTAAAAGATGACAACGCTATGGTCGGAGGAATGTTACAATCAGTCATCTCTCCGTTTGAACTCTTATATTCGATTACAAACCGGTGTATCGTGTTTTCGTGACGGTCAACAATAACGTCAGCGTTAAAGTCGCAATTTCGATCACTCACTGAGAATTCTCAATCCAAAAGATTGTCAGATGGCAAGAAATAAAATACGAGCAGGAAATAAAACTTTCGTTCGTCAAAAAAAGTCAATCAGGACTCATCTTGGAAATTTTGATTTAATTTTATAAATTATTGTCAATTACCAAATGATTCTTTGCTTCTTCTGTTAATGTTTCATACAGAAAGAAATCGTCTGAGAAGATCGTAACGCGTGCAAGAGTTAGCCCATAAGTGGAATTTCGAAGAATACGTGGAGGGCTCGCGATGTCAATGTCAAGTTTCGTACGCATGGCGCGTTTCTTTTCGCACGGTGACATCATCGTAGCTAATAATGAACGATGTTTAACGTGAGGTGCAATCACCAGCCGACGGCCGTGGTATTTTCGAGACGGAACAGAAATTTACGAAACACGTTACGCTCTGTATCGTTGCTGACTAATGCGAAAGAAAGCGATAATAGTCGCGTTTGTTCAATTTTTTTTCACTTTCGATATTCATCGCGAAATATCTCTTTGCATTTGTGCTGCGAAAATTTCTACGATACGATACGATACGATATTTTAACACTAAACGTACCAAGCGGGGTCAAATGACCCCTTTTCAAAATTTACTTTAAAATCATACATTATTTCTTTCACTAATCTGACTTTTTGTAAATTCTTATATTATCTGATTATTTAATTTCTCGTTTTCTGTTTTTCTCTTAGCTTATTTTTTACCGAGAAAAATTCTTTGCATATCTTATGTACCGTCATTTGATCTCTTATGGTAAGATAGGTATATGTAAAATGTCGGTACGTTTAGTGTTAAACAATCGATCGAAATTTCTATATAAATGTTTGCAGAATAATTGTTACTGCCGTTGAAACGCCGTGAGAAGTTATAATTTATACAATAAAATTTGATCGTCTCGACTCTCGAAATTTGCACGACGCGTTGTTAAGTAGATACTGCAACTTGGAAATCTTTGAAAAATCGTATTATTGCCCTTGTATTGACAATAGTGATCGACAGCGACGTTCCGGAAGTATCTCGTCCACGTGATGCAATCCTTATGCGGGCATGTGACTCGATCCAATGTGCTCCGGCACATCACCGCGGCAACATCGTTCCTCGAAGTATTTTCGTAACACCGATCGAATGATCCACTTTTTATAGGATCTACTCATCAGGGAACACTGAACGTATCAATCAATAAACTATCTTACATTCCAACGAAACACTATTCTCTTGAAATAATCTAAAACACCAAACCGATTTTCACCAATTCCGACACTTCGACCAATCGAATTTCCAAGTACCTGCCCACGTTATCTAACTTTCTATTCTTTGCGTTAAAACAAAACCAGAAGAAAAGAAAGGAACAAAGGAAAATAATCTCCGAAGAAAAACACGAGGTGAAGAGGAAGATCTATTCGACGATGAGAGAAGACGGTATATATACCAATCTCCGTGAAAGTGGTGGATCTTCGTGATCGAATCGATAAATTTGTCGATCTCTCGACAAATCTCGTTCTTCGGTTTCTCGCCTGCCCTTGGCTCGTTGCTCTTCTTCGATAACGACTTCTTGGAGATAACGCGTTCGAATCGCGTGAGATATGATATGGATAATCCGCAGTGTAAAGTAAAATTTCGGACAACAGTATGGCGCGGCACGATCAAGCTAAACAGCAGCGTTCGCGGTTCGAAACGTTATTAGAAGGGGCGTAATAGCATTAGCTTTGAATTTTCGTCTTGGCGAGGCGCCGCGACGCATGCGGCTTGCGTTTAAACGGCTCGCCAAGCCGGACAGGAACGAAAATCGACGACAGCCGAGATGCGGCGCACGCCGCGCCGTTCCTAAGAATAATATTCGTCCGGCTTCTTCTTCGTCTTCGTCTGCCAGTTCGTCGTGCTCTCCTCTAGGGAGGAAAGGCGAGTTCATTGGCTCGAAGATCTTTGCCATCGCCGCTTGTTCTCCACTCTTTTTTGGCACGCCGAGTACAGATGTGATTACAAAGTGGGCCGAGTAGGTTGCATCGGATGTCGCAACACGCGAGAAAACTGAAATTTCAACCTCTTTTCGCGACTACTATGTACTTGAGATTTCGATGAAATATTCGTAGAATTGAGAATATCGTATCGCGCGTATGTACGAATTGCTCAGAAGTCTGTCAGTCGGTAAGCTTCATTTTGCACGAAGTTTTCAATTTCATTGATTAAACGCATTGATTAAAATATTAGAAAAAACAGAGGAACTTATTTTTAAATATGAACAGTGTAGTGTAATTACGAATTTTATGACGAAATTTGTGTCATTCTATTGTGAATTCTAATTTGTCAATCGTATTTATAAAAGTAAAGGTTTGTCTATGTAAATATTTGCGATCCATTGTTAGACTTTTGACTTGATTCGAATAAATTAAAATTAAGACGTTGTTCTATATAAAATTGTAGTTCAACCATGTTGCTGTCATCTCGCTTTATTTGAATTGGACCAATTATAAGTTTCACGTTCAATAAGAATCCTATTAATATTTTTAAGGATTTCTATATCTTCATCTGTAAACACAACTTCGTTTAGTGGTATGAAGCGAGCAATTAAATAAAACATTAAAGCAACTGACGAGAGAGAACAAACTTATTATCAACTCTTATTATCAACCCTCGAGGTCACGTCTATCTACGATAAAAATAGCAGCTCTAACGTCAAAAAATCGATCCAAATTAATTTTGTAGCATCTACACTATCTACTTTTTTATATCTAGCAACGAAAATCAAATGAACATCAATGGAAATAACCAAACCGTCACTATCAAACTTCACTTCTTATCTTAAAAGTCGTCATATAAAATTCAGCGACTTCGTCTCTGGAAAAAAGAAGGAAAGAGAAAGAGAAGAGCGAGCCGAACAATCACTGCTTGCTTTCACAATTTTTTACGACACAACCGGGGATATATTTCTTTTGTTACATTGCAGCGAGAGACACGTGCTGCAATGTACCGGAACACGTTCCGCTAACACGTTCTGCTCCGGTATCGATTGCTGATAGAGGCCACAAGCGCTGACGGTCACAATATTTAAGCCAATAACCGCGTACAATCCCGCTAACCCAATAAGCGACCGTGAAAATTTCATTGTTACGTACTGTCAATCGACATGCCGTGCTCGTTCACCACCAAGGTGCGTCTACGCACTTCCCGACTGTCTGTCCGACTATTGCACAACTTGACAGACACTGTTACTGCTGCTCGACGCACACTTTTTGATTCGTTATTACAACAAAAATGAATCGCCAAGCTTCTAAGATAACAATGAATATGTTGAAGCTCCGGACGGAATTTCAACAATTAATTCGACTGAATTATAACTGATTTATAATCACACGAAAAAAAGAAAAAAAAAGAAAATCTTCGAAATCACTGTCACGGATTTGCACACTTTACTGTATTCCCTGTGTTCTCTTCCACGAGAGAAATCTTCGAGGAATCACGAGATCCTCTTTAACTCGGCCGTTACAATCCACGGAACGTCAAGTTCACGTAAGCGACTCGGTAATAATTGACACGACAGCTTAATAAACGGCTGGTCGTGAGGACACGCGGACCAGCCTCCGCTACTTAGCAACGGCAAACTCTCGCCACGCTTTATTTCCAGTGTGCGGCGCCGCGTACGAATGGTGACTGACGTGTGCAAACCCGGGCCGCTGATATTACGCCATGAAATTCAGAAGCGGGCCAACGTGCCGCCGCGGTCGCTTCACTTTTCCTTGTCAAATCTATATTTAGTGTGAATTCGATCGACAACGAGGCAGAGTCTGACGGAGTGAGAGTCACGATTCGGCGAGGGGGTTGGCGAGCGCAACCCCTTTACGAAACGAGAACGTGGAATCCGCGGTGGCGTGCAAGGTCTTCTGACTTGCCTCTCTCTCTCCCTCTCTCTCTCTCTCTTTCTCTTTCTCTTTCTCGCTTCCCTCTCGTCTTCTTCGCCCTACGATGCGATCCTCGAATCGATGGAAATGCGGAGAGCCACGGATTACCTAACATCGGCCCGATTAATGACCCGACGGCGACGTCGTCGTGCGAATTACTCGGGGAAACGCAATCAGTTGCGCAATCTATTGAAACGTGTTTACAAACAGTATTGGTGGAAATAGATTTTGCCGTGGTCGTGATGAGACTGAAGTGGGTGGTGGCTTGATCCACACACGAGAAATTGACACGTGTAAACAGATGTATGTGATTTGTAGACTGCGGATTTCTAAGCGTTTATTTAACATGGAAAGATGCACGCGATGTTTAATGCACGGAAATATATAAAATGTATGAAATAAAGTATTTGTCATGACATAGGTAAAGGCAATTTGGTTTAGTTCAACATTCGTCGTAATAATAGGTAAAACAAATATTTATTTCTTTAGTTATCATAAAAATTTTAAAATGCGTAAAAATCTTACGTTTGTATCATTTGCGTTATTTCTTTTTAATTGTTTTTAATGGAATAATTATCAGAAATCTAATTTTTAAGTCGATTTTTTTAAATATTTGTTTGTAGATACGGAGACATCCAAAGTAGACCAGTCAATAAAATTTAATCAATATTCGAAGCAATTTAATTAATATTCTCAGAATGAAACGAATATCTGTTTGAAAAGTTTTGATAATGTTCACGAAACTCTGAATTTGCATATGATGGTAGGTATTTCGGATCTTTATCTTTTACATAAAAAAAATTTTTTATCAGGCCTCAAATGAATTTATATGTAGAAATCTGCTGAAAGTTTTATGAATGAAGATAAGCTAACGATAAAAATGAAGCACAAAAATACTAATAAAGTTGACTGATTCAGATAATAAGTAGTCATGAGTTGCATTTCTTTCATTCTTAATCGAAATAACCAATGAAATTTTCTTTCAAAAGTCTATGGACTGGATGAAATATTATTCAGATAAGACAATCAACATTTTCGGCCAGCTTACTTTATATTTGTTTTTGGATATTAATTTTGTGACGCAGCACACATCGCGACACGCGGTGTGCAACTATTCACAAGGCTTAATTACGTCATGGGATTAATTTGGATATGATGGAATGCAGCAGGACACGTAATGCATGCTAAATCGATACATGTTGTAATCCATAAAGAATCTACTCCTACCGAAGAAACCACAATTCTTGTCATTTCCTTGCTTTCAACGTCGTTTCTTTATTTCTCCTATTTTTCATTTATCACTTCAACAGAAGTGCCTTGAATTAACATTACGAAATTGATTCCTCGATGTTCATATATTTATCTTGAGAGAAACAGAACAACGTGCGCAAGATGAACGAACTTTTAACGCAGAAACTCAAACTCGCGACTAACGAATTAATATTAAATTAATAATAAACGGTTGATGGCTACAAATAAGTTATCCTGAAAAGAATACAATATCAAAAAAGAATTGCAAGAATATAACATATTATATGACTTATATGATTAAATAATATATCGATATTCGATGCGAAGATTGCCTGTAAACAAAATATGTGAAGGAATGGTGAGAAGCAGACATTACCTACCCCTTTCAAGGGGAGGGTAATATGCACAAGCAGGCATCACACATATACACGCATGCACATGCATCGCACACAATCGCACCGCACGATTATCCTCTGTTGATTCCGCAATTGGACGGAATATTCGGATAATTCTCCTTTGAAAGAAAATTTAATTTTAACTTGAAGCTAAAAGTAAAGAAAAAAAAAAAAATTGAAAACTATCTAAATAAAGAATCTAAAATCATGTGAAACGTATGCAGATTTTTAACCAATCTTCCACATGTAAATCTTGAACTAAGAATAGAAAGTTATAAATTGACGAATGAACGATGGATCTGTATAAAACTATGTTCTAATAAATACGAAATAGTTACGAAAAATAAGATAGGACGGAAAGAAGAATGGAATGCGAAACGTCATCAGTGTTTATATGTAAATTTCGATTTCAGGAGAAACACGTTCGCGGATAGAATATCTTTTGGCGACACCGATACAGTGTCTTTGGCAGTGCTTCTGAAACATCATAATGAAACAGCAATTTTGACTCACGATTCGACGGAATTCTGCAGCTTATTCAACTTCTCCTCGAGAGCATGCGCTGGCGCCTCTGTGAAGGCTGCCAGGTACGCTAAAACAGGCCCTGACAGATCTTTCACTTCCGCTGTCATTGGTTTCAGCTTCTCGGCTTCCGCTACCAACTCCTATACACATTAAAGATTATCATTAGCTATTAACAATTCAAGTATTTTTACAAAAAAAAAAAAAAAATTGAATTTATACATGAAATATATGAATATATAAAATGAAATAAATCAAATTTTAATATGAAATTCCATAATATTAAGATAGTTTCCCTTTCATTATCCTTCCTCCATTATTAGACAAACATTACACTTACGTGCAAAGCCTTGATGGTGTCTTTCAAGTGTTGCTTAGACCGAACTACGGTGTCTAGTAATTTGCTCTTCTCTTCAATGGCATTTACGCGAGTTTCAATCGCGGACCATTGCGCCTCCAGATCTTCCCAATGCTTGGAAAGTGCCTCGAGAGCGTCTCTGCGACCTTCTAATCCAGAAATCAATTCTTTCCATTCCGTGCTGATCTCAGAGATATGTGTTTCTATCGTCTTCTTGTTATTACTGTCAGCCAATCGAAGCACCTCGCGACTGCGTTCGTTCAAAAGGTCTAATTCGTACTGTTGATTCTGTAATAACCAAGAAATAAGAACTAATTTCTTTTCTACTTACGCAAAGAAATAATAATTTTGTCATTTGTTAGAAAATAAATATCAATCAGTAATGTAATTGTAAATCACCACGACGAATGAATATCGCAATTATCGACTAACCTGTATATCATTGAGCGCGTGCGTGATCTTCTGGATGTTAAATTGCAATCCAGCCAGAGTCGTGACAGGCTCGTCAGTGAATCTGCTCCTCGCGATAACAGCTCGAACTCGCTCGAGGGTTTGCGTGTAGTCTCTCCAAGTTTCAGCGCCTTGTTCCAATCTGGCGCGTTGAGATTTCGCGGTGTTTAACGTGTTCTTCAATAATTGAGTGTGCTGCTGTTGTTCCGCGCTCAGTTCTTCCTGCTCGGACGTGGTCAGCGACGGCCAAATTTTGTCGCCTGCCTGTTGTATCTGCTGGGAAACCAGCTCGCGAATTGTTGGCTCACTACTGAAGTAAATCTGTGGAAATGTTTCAAGTAAAATTGAAATCATCTTAAATACAATTCGATATTAATTTTATTTATTTAAGCTTATTAATGGAAATTCTATTTTGTTTTATTCCGATGAATTTCGAATCACAACTTCCAAATGTGATTTCCAAGATTTGTCCAAAATCTTCTTGAAACTTTTATGACTTTTAAAATTTTCGAAGTTCCCAGAACTTGCAGAACACTCACGACCTTGCTATAAAATTTCAATCAACTTGATCGACGATATACAAACCTTGTGCTCCTCGAGATCGCTCAGAATATTCTCGAAATCGAGTCCATCTTTGTCGCTCTCGAGCCGAACCTCCGCCTCGCGAACCCAATTTTGAAGCTTCTCAGTAAGAGCGGCGTACTCCTGCCTGAGTTTCATGTTACTCTCCAAATAATTTCCACGTTCCTCCATCTCTCTTGGCAAGGAGGTCAGCAGCGACACTGCCTCGCTGAGCATTTCTTTCAATGATCCAGGCATCCCTTCCTCGTGTGGCACCGAGTTCTTCAAGTTTCTGATTCTCTCGAGATGTTCATTAACAGCCTCGCACAATTCATTATGATTCTTCAACTCGGCCTCCACGCTGGTTGGATCCCTCTCTAGAAGAGGCCTGGATTTCACTTCTTTCTCTTTATCTTCCAACCAATCAAGAATCTCAGCCAGCTCATTCGCGAGTCTCTTGTGTTCCGCCGCAGCTAATTCGTGTTGCTCCCTCTGTGTTTCCACGGCTCTTCTCAGGCCTTGCAGTTGTTGTTTCAACGATTGTAACTGTTCTGTTATGTTGTTTCTATCTGCGGTCGAACCCTCTGCAGCGATCTGCTGGCCTTTGTCCGTGGCACTTGCGAGTGTAGCTTCGCATTCTTGGATCTTTAGAATGGCGTCGTCGTATCTGAATGAAAATCGAGGACGGAGGTGTTCAATTATGAAGTTCTACATGCTAGTTAAGATATTTAGATAAAAGTTGCAAAACATATTTTGTAGAAGCCTAGCACATTAAAGATAGAAAAGGAATTTCTACGATCTGAGTATCTAAATGTTAAATGAATATCTAAATATTGAAGAAGCTTAATAAAATACTTCAAAAATAAATAAATAAACTTGATACTCCAAAACACTTAAAACAAAGCTTGATTAATTTATGATTTAAGCTGAACTCAATNGTATTTAAATGTTAAATGAATATCTAAATATTGAAGAAGCTTAATAAAATACTTCAAAAATAAATAAATAAACTTGATACTCCAAAACACTTAAAACAAAGCTTGATTAATTTATGATTTAAGCTGAACTCAATAATACAAAATCGTTGATCAAAAACGTTGAACCCTAATAGATTAATAAATAATACGAAGCGAAAGTACCTCTTAATCTTTTCTTCTGTAGTCTGGCCAGAGTTTTCGATGTCTCGAACGATCTCCGTATATTTAGCGATAAAGGTCGTAATTTCGGTGATCAAAGCGATGAATTGTTGTCGTAACAGAAGTAACTGGCGAAGTTTCGCTATTTGCGATTCTATAGCCTTTATGAGGTCGTCCTGCTGAGTCAATACCCCGTGAAGATCGGCTACGTTGACCGACTGGAGATCGGATAGTTTCGCCTTGTTTGCTTTCAGGTCGTTTAGGATCCTCTCGTAAGCATCCAACATAGCTTCCACGTCTTCGACGCGAGCACCAATCGGTTTATTAAGCTCGTGAAGTTCTTTCTGCACGTCTGTCATGTATTGAACGGCTTCGGCGACTCTGGCCAATGATTCCTCGGCCTCGTCGATACTCTTTCGAAGTGCCAAAGCTCTTTCACTTATGATACCAGCTATTCTACCGTGAGCCTCTTTCATGTTTTGTAGCTGCTCGTTTAGCTCGAGTTTGTCAGCGTCGCTCACGGTCGGCAGAATCGATTTTCCTTGCTGTATCAGCTTCTCAATGTCGTCCGCGTACTCCTTTGCCTCTTTCTTTAGACGATCGTACTGAAG
>NIPQ01115546.1:0-14125 GCA_002806875.1 Lepidotrigona ventralis hoosana
TTTATTGTATCGAGTATCGGTGTAGCACGTTCTGTCGACTTTGTGTGAAAAGTTTTGCGTAAAAATTTACAATCAAACTGCGGATTTCTGTGCGTTTGCAAGAAACTTAAATCGTATTTTTATGATTATTAGACTGCGGATTTTTATGCATTTCTGAATGTTCGTGAACATGATTAAAGAAATGGAACCTAAATAAAAGATCGTTCTTTCTATACAGAATTGTAATTAATATTTTTCTTTTATACATTGTATTTGAATATTATTGCATATATCTGCATATTATGTGTATTTTTGCATGTTCAAAATTTCCATAAATGCATGAAACTCCGCAATCTAATAATTATGATTATTATCACAGAAATACAATTATTGAATTTTATATATATATTAAATATATTTATTAAAATAAGTAATTATATTATAAAGTAAATTAATTAAATTAAATTATAAAGTAATTATATTTATTAAATTATATATACATATATTTATTAAAATAAGTAATTTAAATTATAAATTAGCAAAATTTATAATTTTCATAAATCATACTATTTGCGAGATGACAGTATAATAAATCAGATTATTATAAATAGGCTGCTGGAAATATACAATACTTTACATCTTTTTTAAGATTATAAATAATGTAGACGAACTCGTAAAAATTAGACTAGATGCAAAGTTAATTAGTAGATTAAAATATCATAATTACCAGTGTTCGATAAACTTGAATATTATAGTGCAAATGATATGCATATATGTTTTCCAACTTCGTGTAGATACATGGCTATATTATCATGATAAAATTATCTAATTACATAAATACATAAATAAAGTTCAACAACATCTGAAATTGTAATTTGAAAATTACTTTGCATAATATGCAAGATCTCAGGGAGGAAATTTTATTGCGAGTTATCACAATTTGACTTTCAAAAAAATGAAATATCAGGGTTACAGACGACTATAATTGATGACTATGCATCGACTAACATGATGCTACTATTTCAATATAATTTGTACAAAAGTTCAGCTACTCGAGTGATTGAATCATTAATATTAATAAATATACGAATATATAAAATATCCTAAACAATAATATATAAAATGCCCATAGTAACAGTTTTCATTATTTTTCACATAAATTTGAGAAAAAATTGAATTAGGTACAGAATGATCCCATAGAATCAAATTAATGTTCAGATTATCAGCGTTAGGGATACGACCTAATTTTTTTCAAAAACTAATCCCTCGCGGAACAGGTGAAAATAACGTTGAATAAGAGTAATGTCTCTTCATATTTCCCCGTGTCGCTTTAATTGCCATCTTTCGCAATTTGTACGGTTAGCGGTAAGGAATTTATAGCGGGAAAAAGAGAATGTATGGGGGAGCAGGACACCGTAAACATGCCCTAATTATTTTTAATTTTAGATGAAGTCCTATATATACGCATCTTTGTTTAACAGCGAAATGTCTCTTAGTGTTTGTTATTTCAAATAAAGTTAATTAATAAGGCGAGTCTGTTAAATTCCGTCATTAGACTGCGGATTCTTGTGCACTTATAGGAAACTTTCAATTGCATGATGTGTGAAAAGATAATATAATAAATTTCTATAAAATAATAAACAAATTTAATATAATATATAACATATAATATATAATTATAATATTTATTATTATATAATATATAATTATAATATTTATTATTATATACTATATAATTATAATATTTATTATTATATAATATATAATATATAATTAAATTTATTATATATAAATAATATAATAAATTTCTATAAAATATCTCGAGAACGTGAGTTTGCATAAAAAAATCGAAAACCCACAAAAATCTATTCTGATCATAATCTATACATATATTCTGACTATGTAACGTTAATGATTTGATCATTTTAGATATTGTGGTACTTCATTATTCAAATATTTAACACTAGAGTTCATCAAACATTTAGCACTAATTAAAATGGCAACTTCGTAACTTTAGAATAATAATAATAAATTTCCAGAAACTTGAATATATAAATAAAAGCTCGTAATCTTCATCCTACTATCATACAGCGTGAAACACCAATATCGTAATGCTTTATTAATCAAAAAATGAATATCAAAACTACCAAAATGGTCAAAATATTTCCACCAGTTCTTCTAGGAATTTTTAGAGTTTCACAAAGTGGCATCTTTTGAGATTTTTCATAAAATATATACTATCAATATCGTAATGCTTTATTAATCGAAACATCAATATCAAAACTACCAAAATGGTCAAAATATTTCCACCAGTTCTTCTACGAACTTTCAGAGTTTCACAAAGTGGCATCTTTTGAGATTTTTCATAAAATGCATACTTTATGTTCTTTATTATAAATTTTATATATAGTTAATATAATCTATATAATTACCTACACAATTAATGTTATATAATAATATGAACTATAATTTATGTTCTTTATTGAACTGTAAGATACAAGTTTTACTCTTTTATAGTAATTTCAATGTTAGAGAATACAATATATCATTCTGTTATGACCATATTTGACTTGCTAATTAGTAGAAAGACTGTGCATAATATTTATCGAGCAGGTTTAAAAAAAGAAACGTTACATATATTACGTATTCGTATACGTTACATGCATGGTTGCTATTCTGGCAGTAGAATATTTCGCTTATATTCAGACAACGCTCGCCGTTTCAACGTTCTTTCACCGTGTCGAAAGTTATATCAATCAACTGTGCGTCGGAAGGTAATCACCTAGAAAATAATTGAGGTTTGATAAAGAAACTTGTTATGCCGTTTCTAATTAAATGTAACGTGCCGTAAAGATTCAAATGTAACTATAATATATTATGGTGTATTTCATTTCTATCTCTAAAAAATACTTTCAGTCAAAAAGTTCGTGTGATCTTTGTTTATCTAGAACTACCTGTTAATAATAAACGATTTATTAATAATAAAGATTTTAGATTTTCTTTCGTTGCAATTGCTGAAAAGACGCAGTTACTTCTGTCAAAATTAATACTGACTTCTGTTTCCTGTTCCGGAATCTATTTATTTTAGTATTTATTTACTACATTAAATAGATACAAAAATACTATGTAAAGTACTGTGTATTTAGTGTCAATCAGTTGTCATCTCCTTCAAAATAGTTATACCTCTGATCGAAAATTTTACAACACTTTTTTACTTTGAATATTCTATAATCATCATAGATAGTAAAATTTTTCAATTGAATTTTAGAATACAATTGTTGACATTATTTGCTATAATTTCGGGCAATAAATTCGCCACTAGCAAATATAATAATTATTAATTTATTTATACCAATATTTATTCACTAATTACATTAATAAATAAATATTTTACACTTCACTTATAATCATGTACACGTGACGATATTTCCTTTTTTGTGTAAAGTGTCATTCCATTTTCGCAACAAGTACGAATATTCGTTCCAAGACTTTCGAACGAGCGTGCACGCTGGTCGTTTCTGCCTATCAATTTTCGAAATATTTTTGGCATGCAATTAACAATCGAATTTTCAGCTCGTTCGGCAGATTTCCCTCTGTACATTTAACGAACGTAAATCGTTGTTCCTTCCACGGTTTTCTTCCATTCTTGGGGAAGAGGAAATAATCACAGGGTGTGGTGTCTAGTGAATATGGTGATTGTGCTGAATATGGTCATCACGGTGTTACGTTCAGTTGAAAATCCTCGAATAGGGAACTACGTGTGAACTGGTGCATAATCGTGATGCAAATTGCGAACGGTCGAAAAATCACTACATTCACCAACTTACATTTACGACTTAATGTGTTGACCGGCACACGAAGGTTTGCCTATGAGAAATGAGACATTTTTATAAAATATTACTTTACGATCAAACCGTATTCTTTATTTTACAATGTTGTCACGCATAAAGTTTAAAATTTCTGTCATCGTGAAATATTATCTATTTCTATTATTTCAATCATCCTAAATTATTTATAAGAATAGAAGTATTGATCACTCATAACCATAATGGCAGTCAGCGTGTTAATCAATTAATTATTGAATTTAAATTGAGTGTCCAATCTGTGGATAAATTGAAAAGTATATAAAATACGCCTGAAACGATAATTTTTTAATCAGACTCTCTAAAACTCCAAGATTAAAAAATTGAAAATTATCTGTAAATGTAACAAGAGTATATTCTATATTTTTGGAGAAATGTTAAATGAATCTGTTTGAATCTTTTATGCATTTTCGTACACATTGCACGCATTTCTCAATTTTTCAATTTCCTGCAAGTGTAGAAGAAAAAAAAAACCCACTACTAATATTTTTCAATATTTAGTTATTAATTTGATTATGCCCTGCGTTTCAGAAACATGAACATGGGACAAACAGAATGGTGGACTGCAACAATGCTCCTTGTTCTGCTGGCAACGAAAGAAATAAGCGTAATAAATTGCGAGGAAATATCACATTGGGACAAATCTTTGGATGATTCAGGTAAGGATTTTCCGAATTTCAACTTTTCGAACTGTTTAATATCGCGAGTATATAATAAACCAAAAGATAACTCCTTAGAATCATGAACGTGCTGTAATTATGTCACGAGTCAAGTCAACAAATTGTCACTTTCGAAAGTATGACAGCCAGATGTTATAGTTAAACAATAAAAATAATTGGTGCAATTGCGAAGAAAAACTCTATTATGAATTATTTATACTTTCTGGATCAAGGACAGAAAGATAATTGGTAATTTGGTAACTAGAGAATTCGAAACTGAAAAATTCAAACTGAAGAGGATTGAATAATTCAAAGACGAAAATTTGTAGGATAATGAAATGGAAAATTTAAGAATACTCTTCACTTTTTTTTAAATTTAAAATACCCAATATTTAATTTAAAAATACCCAAAGTAGATTATATTTATAATGTAGATTAATATAGATATAATAGATTATATTATAATAGATTATATTGTAATAGATTATATTATATATTTATAATGTAGAGAGTGAATCGTTCATTTATTTGCATAAATATACATATTTGCGTAAAAGTACGAATTCGCATAAATATTCACAGTCTAACAATAAATATTAATTGACTTTTTGACAGAAAAAAATTTAAATTCTTTAACTATATAACACTATATTAGTCAAATAAAATGTACGCTTTTGTTGCACATTTATCGCAACACAATTATTAATATAATCAAGAATCCACTGATTCTCCCTTCTACCAGTGATTTTTCATTCATATAATGTAATAATCCTATATGAATCACATTTCTATCATTTATCATTCATCATCTACAATTATATGAATCATATCATATCATCGTTATCACGTAACGTATAAGAATAAACAGGTCTGAGTAAATGGATTCAATCAGCATGAATTTATTTAATCGGATATTGATTGAAATTTAGTACAAATAAATGGAATTCAGAGAAGTTTCTGTTGTTAACTCGTGCGAAAAATTAAAGAATCATACACTTGTTTATGATTCTTATTATACTTAAAAGTGTCAATCGTTGTCAATCGAGACTTTGTGTTGTTGATCAGAAAAATTCCTAGAATTGTTGATTGACAAAAATACGGCAAGAACTTTTTTGGGTACCTAATATAAATGCAGTTCTACTTAATTTTTTAACTCTTAACTTAAATTTTTTCTGTATCATCTACCAGCAAATTTATTTATTTATCAAATAAAATGCATTGGAAATAATCATTCAAATGGCATTTAACACGAAATTTTGTCGACTATGTCTTTCTAGCATGTGATATCGTTGAAATTTAAAGCAATCATCAACCCCATGTTTGCATTTCGAGTTTGCTAGAAACAAGTATAATGATACATATCCTCCACCTTTTATTAAACTTTCGTGAGAAGCAATAAGAAGTCTAGTTTATTTGAATTATTCCAAATTATGTGAATTATTGAGTCTTCAGAAATTTCTCCTTCTGAGATTCTTTTGCTCTTACGTCGTTGTCATAGCTTTCACTCTAGGCATCTGTCCAGATATTACACTATTGTATATCGCATCAAGCAATACCAAATGTATATTACAATTATCGGGAAATTATAGAAAAAGTTTAACAAAAGTTAAATTTCAATTTTCGAACGAATTGTTGAAAAGGATACAATCTTCGAATACGTGGACTGAAGTGGAAATCCCGCGAAGAATGTAGCCATATTCGAACACTGTAGCAAGAGGAATATATACTGTTGTATATGGTCAAAGAATGTGGCAGGTCTGATCAATGAAATGACATTATACTTCATCCTTTCTCGAATATCAGCACCGAACCACCCATCCGCGCGTGTTGCCTTGCGTGAAACATAAACCCCGTGAAATATATTCAGCGGTGTATTTTTTTTTTTTTTTATTTCTCTTCTACGGTTGCATCTCTCTCCAGTTGAAAAAGCATGATGAGGACAAAAAAGTAGGAAGAAAGAAAAGAAAGAAATCGTTTGTGCAGCGTGGCTGCTTTCTCGGTTGGTATTTAAAGCGTTGATAATCAAGGCAAGAATATGGATTGAAAGAAACTAGAGCTACGGATTTCTTATGCAACAAAGTAGAAGTTAAAACGATCGTGTGCTTAAGTAATATGCCAAAATTCCCATGTTGCTGCGAAAGAGGAAATCATAATAATCGTCTAAACTGTTTCTGAGTTTCAAGCGTTCAGGCAATTCATAATAATTAGAACGTCGTTTTAAAGTAATTAAACATTAATTCACTTATTCATTTTTCAATTTTTTTCAATTCTTTCTAATTTCTTGAATTTTCCATTCAAATGTCTCATTGTTCGAACGTTTGAAAATTTTCTTTTGTTAAGCTGTTTCATATGTACCATTATGTGTTTTATTAGATCAATAATTGCAAGAAGAACTTACTGAAATACTTAAAGAAAAACGATATGTCTATGCATGAATGACAAAGGTATCTATACTCCTATAAATATTTTAGAATGATCAGTATAAGACATCTTTACAAAGAAATTGTAAACATTAATATTCTTATAATAAAAATTAAATATATATAATAAAAATATAAATATTATAAGAAATATTTATATAAATAATTTATTTATTAATTAAATTTATTTATTTTAAATATTATTTATTAAATATTATAAAAATATAAAATATAATAAATATTATAATAAAAATTAAATATTTCATCCTACAAATTTTATGATATTCTATAAATTCCATCATCCAAAAATTCTACTCACATCTTTGTCTCTCTCTCTCTCTCTCTCTCTCTTAATTCGTTCGATATATAACACCACGAGTTTCAAAATATTCTTTTCCACGAAATCGCAACGAACTTTCCCATCGCAGAAGAATT
The DNA here is from genome assembly GCA_002806875.1 of Lepidotrigona ventralis hoosana. NCBI lineage: Eukaryota > Metazoa > Arthropoda > Insecta > Hymenoptera > Apidae > Lepidotrigona > Lepidotrigona ventralis. The sequence goes on from NIPQ01115546.1 coordinate 7,357, forward strand.
TCTCTACTCTAAAGAATTGCAACGAAGCACTGTACACACAAAGAAAAAAAAAAAAAAGTTTCAATCTCCTGCATTTATTTACACTTTTACATCTCCTACATTTCGTTTGCACGTTTGTGGAGAAACGGCACGTTTCGTAGTGAGGGAGGCAGCAGCATCCTCACGCAGATCGAAAGCGGCATTTACAAAACCGATGATCACGGGGCCATCGGCAGGAGTATATGCAGAGCGACGTAAACTCTCTAAATAACAGGGCGCGAGTAATTTGGCCACGGTCCAAAGCGGATACTCGCCGCGCTGATTGAAATTCAAATTCGGCCAAGAGTTTCGCAAATGCCCTGTAGCACGACGTACGCAGTTGACTAGGTACGTTCATTTGCCGAGTTGGTTACGGAGGCCGCGTCGATAAGATCCCTGTCTCGCCGGTATAACATTCATCGTTTTCCGGCTAAAAAAAAAAACGATGGAAAGCCATCGGCCCGTGGCAAACCCGTGGCGTGTTTCACGATCTGTTACGTCGACATTGAAATCCCTTGCACGCGGCCGATTCTCGAGATAAAAGAGCAAAAGGGAAAGAATCTCCCAATTATTTTATTGACTGATGAATTAATATAAATTAAATAATTAAATAAATGTAAATTAATATAAAGTAAATTTCTTTTTAACGGAACATTCCGCAGATCAAAATAGAATTATTCAACCCCTACAACTGTACAGAAATTTCGTCTATTTACTGTCAACAAACAAATTTGAAAAATTCAACTTCGTTGCAGATGCAGCACTGTGTAAATCTGACACCAAGAAACGAATGTAAAGTAGAAAAACGAGGAACGAATAAGTGAAGGTTAATTATGACATACTCTCAGATGAATAGAGAAGGTGGCCATTATGGAGGGTACTAATTGATCGATAGAAGAGGATATTAATCCTCTGCAGTGCAGAACACAGAGATTGGAAAATGAAGAAAATTCCAATAGGCTAACGAACTGATGTACCTTTGAACAATATTTTCGATCAAGTAGTTTAATTTACCGACAGTAACGAACACAGTAGCAAATAATGGTTTCACGTGGTTTCAATAATTGATTGCCTATCTCTCGAATGAGAGTCTATGTCACTCTTACCACATGCCGAGATAACGCGGTTTGAAGTCAATAACTTTTTCTATAACTCTCGAACATGTGTGAAGTACAGTTCTTCCCTTCTGTTCTACATCTGGCGAAATATTTGCAACCTTTGTACATTAAATTTCGACTGAAACGCAAGGAAGGACATTTGTACTCATGAATATGTCGTCTAGATTGATTTATTCTTCCTCTTCCTCTTGCTTGGTATTATTGAAACAAATTCATTTCTACTCGTCACGATTTTCCACGAGAAAACCATTCTTTTTGCTGTCTCTTAAACGTGTATTCGTGAAAACATAAATTTATTTTTATCCAGGTTAAATACAGTTCAAAATTGGCTCGGTGAATTAAAAAATTTAATTTTCGAGAAAACTTTTCTTCCAACATTTATTCTTCCTGTTCGTCATTCATCTCTAATAAATGCAAAATTGACTGAACTTAAGTATAAAAGTAGTTAGACTTTCAAATTCAGATTTTATGCGTAGAATCAACGTTTCCGTGTAAATTTCAATTCAATTTTAATTCAATGTTTACGGAAGTTTTTCCAAACACCTAGCACATAATATAACAGGAAATGTAAACTTCGTGTCCGTGATCTAGATAGCCTAAAACCAAGTGATGTTACCTCAGAAAAGATTGGTTGCAGGAAAATAAAAAAAAAAAAAAAAAAAAAAAAAAAAAAAAAAAAAAAAAAAANTATCTCGCTCGGATCAGAAAACGTCTTGATTCCTTTGCTGAAAGGCGTATTTCCTGGGCCACTGGTGATTCTTTCCTGTTTCATACGATATTATTATTTACTAGAATAGTAAACACTAATGTTAGAATTGAAATTTTACGCAAGTATAACTAATTAATTTTCAAGCTAACGTGAATGCATCGTGTTAACCACTTCGTCACGCAATCGTGAAAAATCAAGACCAGAAGCCTACGCAATCACGTAATCTTGGTCAATTCAGTTTCTAATCATTATCTTGTCTTTCTTTTTTCAGGGGACGAGGAGAAACTGTCGGATCTATACGGGTCGGAAACTTTCCATTTCAACTTTGTAAACCCGTTTCACTTTTCTTTCCCTAAAATTCCGCTTTTTCGCTCTTGGTATGTATTAAGCTAAATTATTAACAAATAACTACATAGATAGATGGATAGATAAAGGACTATTTAACTGAAAAGGGTAGAACGATCTCACGAGGGACTAAAGTTGTCAAAAATAATGTTTTTAGCTGTCAAAAGATGCCTGATTCAAAATGAAATTATATAATTTCGAATGCATTGATCGATTTATTTAGGCATTCCATACAAAAAGAAAAAAAAAATATTTATGTTGAGAAACATTGGTTTAGCTTTTAATTTTAATTTTATGAAGCCGAGGATAGAGATATTGTAGTAATATCAATCTATGTTATATTTATATCCCTTTACTTCGTAGTTTCCATTCTATCATAATCTCTAACACGAGAAATGAAACATAGCACGCGTGTATGTAAATTACACGTAACGTGTAGTAAAAAAGAAAAAAATATTCTAACTTTATCCATTATATATTTCAAGAATATTAAATTTAATCATGTACCTTGGACAAAATGAGAACAGGTGCAAAGAATCGAGATATCGAACGTTCGATGGCTCTTGCAACAACTTGTACAATCCCAGGCGGGGGATGGCGAATACCAGATACGGACGACTACTTCCGCCAAGATACGGAGATGGTAAGAATGAAATAAATCGTTGGCCATTAAGAAGACACTGCGCTAAGAAATTAAGGGGTTATTAAATTATCACCGGAATTATGAGACCATTCAATTACAAATGAAATTGCAACCGAAGAGATAGAATAATCCAAGTATATATTACAGTGTGGACAGGTGACGAGGCAACACTTGTCTTTTAAATGCACAGAATATAAACTTTTATATTATAATAATAATAATAATAATAATAATAATAATAATAATAATTTTATACGCAGATGCAGAATATTGTAAGATTTTTACACGAAGTTCAGAGATTGACAATTCTTTCGGAGATTACAATTCAATGATTCTTTCAATTTTTTGAAGTAGCAAGTTCAATTACTGGCAGCATAGTTGCTTTCTTAAACTCTGCCTGATTGTGATTTAATTAAATAAAAAATATCAGTTATCACTCTTTCTTTATTAATTTTTCTTTTTTTTTTTGCTCTTACAGAAGCAAAAAGAGACACGACATTCAACGATGAAATTTTAAATTCAACAATTTTCAATTTTTAATTTTAGATTCAGCAATTTCATTGTTAATTGAACTATTGAATTTAACCACGCCTTCCGCCAATTCTTTTTTTTTTTTTTTTTTTTTTTTTTTTTAAAGCGAACTTTACGCCGATTTTCTCGATTTACAGACGAAAAAAATTACTTCCGTGATCGATATAAAATTAGAGCGAACTCTGTCACTTTCACCGTCCGCAACTCGATTTAATTCGTTCAAGGTTTTATTTAAATGCTATAAACAATCGCACACGTCAATCCATTTTTCACGATACGATCGTACAGAACATTTTTTCTCGAGGGCACCTGTAGCTTGTTTTCTATTAAACGTGACAAAGTGTTCCAAATAAAAAGATCGGCGACTACGAGAAGATTCCAATGAAAGTTAACACTCGCACGGAAAAATAAAATTCACACAGACGTGTGTTTTACTTTTACTAAAAATTGATTTTTACTTTGTTAATCTTCTACTACCTTACTGTGAGCAAAGTATCATTTCGTTTCTCCGATTTTGTAAAATACTTGTTCTAAGACTTTTGAGCACAGGTCTATACTACAATTCCCACGAATTCAAATAATTTTCGTTGTTAATAAGAATAACGTGACTTTTCGAGGTTCAAGTAATTGAAATTTCGTGGTATCATGGTTTTCATCGATCCAACGAATTTCTTTGCAATTTTTTGCGATTTTTCTTCACAATGTGCAACGTTCATTTTTACCGAAACCAACATCGGTAGATGCAGTTCCTTCTCGCGGTCACGCTCCACTTCACTTAACAATGGAACAGGTCAGACATTCCAATGAAACAGTTTTACACCGACCGATGTATTACGTGAATTGCGAGAAAAATAATACTGCCCGAACCAATGATATTACACAACGATTAATAGATTTTTCATCAACGTGATGGCAAAAGGAAACGAGAGAATGAAAATTGCGTGACACTGCCTATCACAATTTCAACCTTAATTTTAAACTCAGTTAAGTCTCGTTTACTTCGAACAACCGGGATAGCTCTTGACTCGACCAGAAAACTTGGAGGAAAATTATTACTCTAATATTGGATATTATTTTAATTATATAAGTAATATTATGTTTGACAATCAAAATATTCTTTAATTCTGCCATAAAAATTTGGACTGAATTATTACTTATTTATTTTTTTTAAACTGGCAATTTAAAAATATCGAGCGTGAATCACACTCGGAAAAAGGGTCAAAGATGTAAAAGTGTATTTTAAATAATACGTAGAAAATAGAGAATACTGGACATAAAGTACCAATGTTATTAGTTCAATATTATAACAGATATCTTAATTTAATTTAATTTTAATTTAACTTTAAACCATCTAAACTTGGTTTAATTCGAATAATTAAAATACACATTCCTTAATTAATAATAAAATTTGGAGTAAAATGATTATTTTGAGCGAACTTTTGTGCACAATTTGAAGAAAAGGATTTTAAATATATGCAAAAATGTATAAAATACTCAAAATAGAGTATTTATTCTTAGAATAATCGATTTCTATTGCATTTAGATCTTTATTTCGTACATCTCTACGTGCAAAAATCCAAATTCAATTTCTTGCAGGATCAGCAACATTTTATAAAATGATAATATTAATACAATTTTGTTTTCGTAAAATGTATCGCTTGCACTACTAGGAAACATTGATTATTATTCAAATAACGTGTTTCATACGGACGATAAAAGAAACGGATAAACGTCTGTTTGGATATGAAACGTGAGATTTTTAGATAAGCGTGCACATCTTTCATATGCAGAAACAGATATGGCGCAAAATATAGTAGTAAAAAGAGGTGGAAAAAAATAATGCAACTGCAAGTCAGATAATTACGGAGTTTTCTAATATATCTTGCAAAATTGTAGCACGTAATTACGCGGTAGTGTTGCTAGTGGTAATTGGCACGAAGTGCAAGAAAATCAAGATAAGATCACAGGCAATTTACTCATTTCGTTCGGTTTTTGATTTCCAAGTCGTCGCACATTATCGAAGGAATTGACAAAACTTGCAGAAAACAAATTAGATTATTTGGTGATGATTGTTCCGTTATCTGCGTTTCGATTAAATTACAAAGCCGGAAGTACTCGCGCTATTAATTTTTTTTTATTATTTGCAGCAAGTGAAAGGACACTCTAATTTCTGTTTTTATATTAACAATTGATGCTTTCCTTTATTATTGAAAAATTGAGTGGTTAACGTATCTTTGTAATTGAATAATACAAATTTCATAATATGAGATGGTTATCGAATACAACTTGTGATTCTTATTAAAAATGTTAATATATTACTCTTAATATATATTAATAATAAGAGTGTTATATCAATATTTATTTAAAACAGTTTTCTAAATTAATTGTCTTACAATATGTTAAAATAATTATTCTAGATAATAAAAACATAAATTTTTGTCTAACAATGGTGAAATTTGAAATAATGATAACGATAATACGTATATATATATATATATAATATTATATTGATATAAATTTCGTTATACCAAGTTTGATGTAACTTGTTCATTATCTTTCTTAGATTCTTTTTCGGTCATTATTTAATTTTTCTATGCAAAACACTATGCATGGTATTTGTATAGAATAAAATATAGTATATAAATAATAAAATTGATGTTTCTATTAACAGCAATGATCTGTTAAAATAATCGGTAATAAATATTATTAAATTTAATATAATAATAAATAATAAATGCACATAATAAAAATTCGTTATAAACGAATATACAGAGCAGTGAAAATCTTTGTGTTTAAATATTAATTGCGATTTCTTTTCACTCGTATTTATTTTTTAACACTAGTTATGAACTTTAAGAATTATCTTTTCAATATCTTTCTCAGCATCAAATTTAAATATTTTTCCTATATAATAAACAGCAAGTTCATATTCACGCAGTAAATGTTAATAAAGAGCATTTTTTGGAATTTCGAATTTGAAAATTCCCTATAAATGCACGAAAATTCGTAATTCTAGTGATGAACTGTTATCCTCAATGGATCACTAAGAATCTGAATGTGTAACAATTTGCTGCTTGACCAAAAATCGAAATACCACAGAAACAACATAGAAATATCGCGTTTTTCTCTGTTCTTTCAGTAGCTCGATGCTACAAAGAATCGTAAAACTGTCTCTGTTGTTTCACACAGTTAGCGTCTTTCACGACAAATACGGACTTTCACAGAGACTTGTCCCAATTTCAACGTAGACCAGACTACACGTGCACACAGGGACTAGTTCTCTCCTCTTAGTTTATAAACTTCGCAACGTCGTTGTGCCGATACTCGCGAATGTACCATGAAACCATTCTGCAACTTTCTTGGAATCTTTGCCGCAACCCTTTCGTTTCGTTTCGTTTCGTTTCG
>NIPQ01115550.1:0-13831 GCA_002806875.1 Lepidotrigona ventralis hoosana
TGGAAGTTATTTCGCTAGTTAGTTTTAGAATTGAAGAATCTGCTTCGTTTATCTATGCCGAACTAAATGAATATTAACGTCTAATGCTACGATGATAATTTATGCAACTCTACGTAGCCGTGTTGTTGGTCGACAAAACATGTTACCCTCGTCTCTATCCGCATCTTGGAAGTATCGTTGATAGTAAACTTTGTACTATTACAAACTATCCTGTGGATGTATCCTCCAGACGTAATCAAATTATTCATCGATAGAAGTCGACAAAACATGTTACCCTCGTCTCTATCCGCATCTTGGAAGTATCGTTGATAGTAAACTTTGTACTATTACAAACTATCCTGTGGATGTATCCTCCAGACGTAATCAAATTATTCATCGATAGATCCTAACGCAATGAGGAGTTTCAGATTCGATTCAGATACGGAATCAAGTTGCATTTCGTGCATGCCCAACTACGAGCTACAAACAAAGTTAACACTTGGTCTTGCGGCACGAGTATCAATCTAAGCGTAAAGTAACGAATTGTAGCATGCAACGAATATACAATCGAACACTCTGAAATTTTTATCGACATCCTCGGATACTCAGATGCTTACAGACTTTGCCAACGTAATCACAATGGTCAAATTTTACCAACAAAATATACACGACACAGTCGCGAAAGTCCTCTCTGATGATAATTGTTAAATCAATGATAATTGTTAAATAATCACGATTATCCCGCAAGTCAACGTATAAATACGTTTACACACGACAAGTGGAAATATTTAATCATCTTCGTTGGATAGGACGAGTGATGATCGAAAAACGGTATTAAATTCTGTTTACATTAATTATTAGATCCGGCGAGAATGTACAATATAGACAGCGAAATGCAGCCGGCACTGCACGGTCTGACTCGTGTGCTCGCGTGATGTTTCGTTGTTGACAGAGTGCCGGTCGATTTTCAACAACGGGGGACATCAAAGTTCCGTACTACTTTCCGCGTTCTAACGAAGCTGGTACAACGGTGCCAATGGTAATTAATTAACGCGCCGCGCTAACTGTAATTTAGTTAGAACGGCTTCCAGTTATTCCTGTCGTAATTACGCGACTGTCCCTTTCTTTCTATAGACCGAATAAATTTCAAACTGTGCATTCAGCTAATTGCGATTCTATTTCTGCAAATCGTCAAATCTCAAAATTTCGGATGCAAGGATGAAAGGGACGTCGCTTTGTCACGAATCGTCGCAAACGGTCGATTCATTTCCAAGTTGCTTTGTAACAGCAATTCGGTAACTCTCGATAATAATTTTCCCACGAAAAACAAATCGTCTTCCTCTCGTTCATCCGCTGGGAAATTATTTTAGGCGCGGAAATTATCCTCGTCACGCTTTTTTCACTTCATTTAATTGCTCCATTCGTTTGCCAACGGACCGTTTAATCCGAGCGCACGCCAGGTTCCTACTTCGATAAAAAGTGAAAAGGAAGGCCGAGCTTTGATAATCTCTATTAAATCCTCCCATTACCGTATTATTTCAACAAGTTTAATTAAACACGGTGAATTTAGCGAAATAATCTTTCCCATTGAAAGTCGCGTGTGCTCGCGCCGCGGATCGACCTGGAACTCGTTCAACGAGCAATCACGCTCGATTCTCGAAGTGCATGGAAAAGGAAAATGTGCGCCGCGACATTATCGTCCGTAACTAACTACTTTCCCGGGTAAAGTTAATTCCATCAATGGGAGAGTCCTTTTTCCTCCCTTCGAATAAGCAGGAATGCACGTCGTGGTCCACAGGCATTTTTTTTTTATTTTTTGTCAGCTTGTCTCTACAATGGAAATCCCTCCCTGTTTCGTTTCGTCCTTACATTTGTCTCTCGCCATCCCTTATTCTCACCCTTCGTGCATCGCGTCTCGCTTTCCGCCTGCAGCTTCCTCGTGGAACAACGGCATCGAATTACCCGACGATCCATCATTTCCCGTATCCGGAATGCAAAACGCTGCTTACCGGGACACCTGTTACTGGCCGAGCCTCATCGACCGATAAAAAATCCGATGCAACGTCGAGAGAAAGAGAGAGAGAGAGAGAGAAGAAAGATAAAGAGAGAATTGCTAATACCAATTTATGCAGCGTACACTCGGTAATCGCGGTACGAAGCGTAAACAGGTAATTTTTTGTACGACTGTGTGTGCATGCGAGATAATTGCCTTGCGGGAGTATCAGAATCATTCACGTATCGTTCGTTTCAGAAAGAAATTTTTATGCGAAAGACTGTTTACTTTCATATTCGTCTGATCGTATCAGCAATTGTGTTTGCCACGGAGAACGATGTTTCACCTACGGTATCTCGACAGTCTTCAACCATACCTAATGGCTGCGTTGCGCGTGGTTTCGCATTCAGAGGAAAAAAGTAGAACTCGTTTCGATGTTACAAAGGAGATCCTCCCCTTTCTTTTTTTTTTTTTTTTTTTTTTAATGGGCGAAAAAAGNGGGTGTCTCTACTTGCGGATTAAACGTAGTACGTACTATATAAACGTTATTCGCGGAGATACTGCGTACGCGTGTCTTTCATCTGTTACTTCAAAGAATCTCCGCCGGTTATTATTGCATTGCGTTGTTATTTAACCCGCGTCAGTAAAAGTAATTTCCATCGACGGTGACAGAACCCTCTCCTTTCGATCGTTCGCTTCTCCTGCGTTTACGCACGGACACACCCCCACCATTTCATCCTTCTGACAATGTCCCGGGCGCTTTAAATTCTTAATCCCCTCGGGATTATGTCACAACTACGGCAATGGGATTCCACCAGTGTTAAACTCGTGTTAACACGCCGCGATCAGCTCTGTCGTAATAATTATTAAATACAAACAGGCCTTGACGAGATGGAGCTTCAGGTTGGCGGGCCGTGATTCAAAAACAAAGGGCTGACTTCTCATCATTTGAAGCGCGTTAAATATCGACCAAATTTGCACGCGAATTAATTTATCCTTCGTTATTTGGTCTCTGCGAATAACAGTCGAATAATTATGTTCCTTATTTGTCTTCTGAAACGATTCGCAAGAGCTACGCAAATCCGTCAAAAAATGTTAATGAAGTAGTGTGGTTCTTACAGATTGGTGAAATTCGATATTGGAATGATAAATTTCTATAGAGATTCGATGTACATCGGACACGAAAGAAATCTTCGCGATGTACAAAAAAATATACTTCGTAATATCACGATGCTGTAAATATTTCACTCTTTTTGAAATTGATGAAATTGCTGAAATTGCAAAGTGAAGGAGGAAACTGTACGATCGTAACTTAATGAGGTTGAATTAACAAAAGTTTCGGATTAAAAATACTTTTTTCCGTTGGCTAGAAAGTAATTGCCAATTTTCCTTTAATATCTCAAAAATATAACTTATTTTATTAACTGTAAATTCATCGTATAATCTGATCCCTCGTTGTTATTTTAGAGAGAAAAAAAAATGCACGATCTCGTTAATTAATTGGCGTCGATTTCAAAAATCAGAAAGAAACATTTTCGTCGTATTTTGCTGTGTACGTGAATGATATGAAGAAGCTCTTTCAAACTACGGCAATGTCAGAATTGATTTGCTAAATTTCACTACTGGGGCGAGAATGTTAAACTGTGCTGTTCTCTTCCAGATAAGAACCTTCTTGAACGCGGAATCAGAAAGTTGCCCATTGAGAAATGCCAATAAAGTTTCTCGTTTCTCATGAAAAAGTCGCCTCGGTCACTTGCACGGGTAGAAAGAGAAGGCAGTTACTTTTCGGTCAACTTAATATTTCTTCCACTCGTATCTCTCAAAGTGTACTCTGCAAGTACACTTTCACTCCGTACGCTCTGCGCACGTACTTGTACGTTAGCAAAAGTTTCAAGATCAGCGGGCGAACGCTTGGAAGTCGCGGCTTTCCCGTGCAAGGCGACCGTCGACAATATTAGCCATTGTTTCCGGCAGAGCCATCATAATCGACTGAAACGTCTAGCAAATGCCCGGCAGAGTTTTGAGGAAAACGATGGATGTAGAAACGTTCTCGCGTAATGAGTAGTTGAGATTCCTTGTTAAGGAGCGTCTCAACTCTGCAGTGCGGCTTTCGCGGTTCCCAACTCGGTTTCACCGTTTCGCATAGTTTCTTCCTCTTCTGTGTTTCGCCCTGAGCGACTGCCCACTATCCGCCTCTTCGAGTCCCTCTATTGGAAGTCTATCACGCGGTCTTCGCGCGGATTCCGTCCGGGCGAGAATTTAGTCCGCCAATAATCGTACACTTGCAATTAACCGGTCATACACTTTCGCCTGTCGCGAAGATTTACACGGTCGAGTAACTCCAAGATCGGAGTTAAAAATTGAAAGCCCACGGAAGGCTTCCTTTTTGGCGAAAAAAAATCGTCGAAAGGATAGCGAAAGGTAAGTCGACGAACACGCGACTCGCGTTTAATTCTTAAAGTAATTCCGTTTCTTCCCGTGCAGATTTTTCAGAGGTTGTGAAATTTTCATTTCACGTAAGTGTCACGTTCGTTCTTGCTGAAACACGTGAAACACTATTTTCTCGCGAAAATTGTAAAAATTATTCTATGATTATTATTTGCAAATGAACGAAGGTAAACGCGACGAGCGATAATACGCTCTATTTATTCAATTCTATTTCCCACTTCCCTTATTAACGCGTCAATTTGCAAAAGTATTTCCTCCATAGTAAAATATAGTCTGCGAATTAAGCGCGCGTATTTCAACAATCTCGCGCAACTAATTTCATACAAATAATCGAAGTTCCATCTTACCGCGGACTGTTTTGAGTTTGTCAATCTTCATCTCAGAAATGGTTGAAATAACGAAACACTGACGTAAAAGATACGTGCAACAGGAAAATGATAGGGAATTCGTTTCGAAGAAGAAATGCAATCGCCACGCAAATTACCCGTAGAAAGTTCGTTTTAAAACAAGAGGACGAAAAACAAGCAGGAGATTACAAGACGAGGAGAGGAGAACGTGATTCACCTTCGATTTTGTCAAAATCACACGATGCCAGAGAGTATGCATACTCGACTGAATAACTTACGAATGGCCCGTTCGTCGAGGTGAGGCAAAAATAAAAAATTTCGAGGGCAATGACCGCGTTTTCGTCGCCGTGGTCTAAGAAGTCGGTCTTCCCTATCTCTCGAGAAGATGGAAGCCTGTCTTAGGGGGCCATTTTCTCCGTCCGATGACCAAGTGACGAGTCTCCACATCTCGCCCGATATAAAGAAAAACACGCGCTGTTGCTCGCTTTCGTGATAACAGAACGCCGCTCTTTTTCACGTCGGAGACGGAAAGAAGGAAAGGACGATCGAGAGCCAGCCAAGAGCCAGGTTTCTCGGGAAACGTTTGCGAAAATAACGTATCTGGAACGTGCGCGGAACAACTGGCCATAAGCAATCCTGTTACCAACGCTGGATCATTCGTGAAATTTGTGGAAACACGTTCCTTCCAGCACTCTTTCCTTCGCAGGAATTTCTGGCGAGCATTTCGAAATCATATGTTCCTCGAAAGGGGAGAATTTTCAATTCTGAATTCGAATTGTTTCGAGTAATTTTTTTCTTAATTTTATCCAATAACTTTTTTATCAACATTCATCGAACATTTGAAGAAGAAAGAACCTTCAGATCAAAAAAAAAAACTTTAGAAATTTTTGCTGTTATTTCCCATATCGCGATCAAAATAAAATGGCTAATAGTTTAGAAAGTTTCTCTATCAATAAAAGTTAATATTTTATTAAAAATGAGATTTTCTACTCCGAGGAGCGTGCATTTTGTGCGTCTGAAATCTGAAAAATCGAGCTCGGCTGTGAAATCCTTGTTCGCACAACCTCAATTCCAACGCGATATCTTGCAACGTGGATCGATAGTTCGCGAAGTGGGACCGGCACCAGAATGCAGAGAGGCACGACGAGGGTGGAAAAGAGAAAGAAGAGAGAGAGAGAGAGAAACACGGCGAAGAAAGGGAAACAGAGGAGGGCAGCACGTTTCTCGATTATCCGTATTTACGGAAATTCCGTGCACGTTATACCCGATAACTTTCGTAACGGATTACTCGTCGAAAGTTTCCCCGAGCAAGATGAAGGGAGGATGAGAGAAAGAGAAGACGCTAGCGGGAACTCGCCCTCCCCCCCGATAAACTACACCGAACGAATCGTCAATGCAGTCAAATGGACCCTCGACGGGCTGCCATCGGCTCAAAGGGATGAAAACGTGTCCGTCCCGAATTTTCATTCGACGGAATAAAAAATCGTCCTTGTTGTACGTTTCTACGCGATCACCTTTCTTTCTCTTCGCGTTGACCAAGTATCTTACGATACTTCTCTCTCGCGATTCTATTCTCGATTGTGACGTTTCGACTGCCGTTTTTTTCCTTTTGTTTACTTTGTTCTACTTGCAATTTGTAATTAAATATTATCAAGTTGGATTCGTATGTAATTTCCAGGACTTTGAATACAATCTAAATATTTGTAGAAATTTCTTGCAAATATTTTATGTACGTAGCACGAAATGGTACAGTTACGAGTCTGTTCACTAGTACAGACTATGTCTTATGTTTTATACTATCTATTAGATGGATGATGTCTTGTCTTGAGTTTTATACAAGCGACACATCTGTACCTTTTACAAATCAGGGGAGTCAAAAATATTAATTTCTTCTTTGAACGTGCTTCTCTTGGAAATGTCGAGTGAAATACAGACTGAAAAACTTTATCCTATTTATACGGATCAATAAATAATTGATCGAGATAACAGATTGGATACGAAACGTACTAAATCATTGAGGTCAATATTTAACGAAGAGACGCGAATCCGACGAAATCAATGGTAATTAAACCGCAATTTAAAATGAAGTTGTTAAAATGAACTTGTTGCACGATACATACATATATACGTACGTATACATGGCGAAACGCGTGTGATTCGTCAGCCAAAACATGAGATAAATTTCTCCGATCACTTGTCGGACGCTCGTTCATCGAAATTTCCGCGCGATAATCCCGATAATTTGAAAGAGGAAACGTAATGTGACTTTACTTGGGACGTTTTTTTTTTCTAAAATGGCTATTATCCACCGGGGAAACAGAGCGTCGTACACGGAGAATTCACTTTACTTCTTGAATACACTTTGTCCCGGAATCTCATTAATATTCCCATGATCTTTTTCCCACACCCGCGGTGAGATTGAAAAAAGCCCGCAAAACTTCCAATTTCACCTCGATAAATATAACCGGGCCGGGAAATAATCGGGAAAATCTTTTGCTAGCTAAATGTAAATTATTAACGGAAAGAAGAGAAGAAGCGGAAACCAGGTCGAGAGAATTGCGGCGCAGTTACAACGCGGTGGAGGAACTGGATTGATTCTGTTTGCAGTAGCAGGGCTGCTGGTGGGAATTGGTGGATCAAGCTGAATCCGGGCCCTCAGGATTAAAATCGTCGAAATCCCCGGGCGTCTGGAAGAACTGGTGGTTGGTTGTACCGTCGCATCGACGATTCTTGTTATCCGAGGGATCTGTCCTTGGAATTAACGCGACCGTTTCGCAGTGTAAACTTGGCAATGCTCACCAGATGCATCTTCATTCCGTTTCTTGTTTGCACTCTGATGGAGATACCTCTCACTCTCTCTCTCTCTCTTTCTCTTCCTCTCTGTTTCTCTGTTCTTGCCACCGCGCGACCAGTTATTGCGAACCTTTTAAAAACAGCTGCTTGTTCGCAACACTGTTGAACGTGCACAGTTTTGTTTTCGATTGAGCTATGCAAAATTTCATAAACACAAAGCGATTCTAGAAAGAATGAGATAGAGAGAGAAAGATTCGTTAGACAATTGTGCGAATTTACACTGATCCTCTCTTCTCTCCTCTTTCCTTCTTTTCTGCAAGATCTTTTCGCGTGTAAAATTTTGGAACGAGCAACAAGGCAGTAGATAGCTTGCACTTATTTTCAACTCAGACACTTTAAATCCCAAGCAATTAGGTCAACTATGCCCAATAGCAGCAGACAGTATGGCTGACCTGTCAGACACACGCGAAACCTCTTTACGGATATTTTCAAACGCGCGTAATCTAAAACGAAAGGCGGAATTATTGGCGCGCGATACATGAAAATATACACGTCGTAAAATATGTACGCCAGAGTTTCAAAACGCGGATAAAATATTTAGAATAAAGAGAAACCGTACTGCCTGATATTAAAGGACCATTTTTCACAGACCTTTGAGAAAGATTCTTAAAGATTTGCAATAAACAGCCGAATCGCCGAGTTTTAAGCCATTTCGATCGAACTCGAATCGGGCTCGATTGTGTTGACCGACGACCATCAGCATCTTTTCTCAGCTTCATTACTTCTTCAATCCAGTAACTTTAATAGCGAGCGAGAGTGTGCACGTTCCGGTCCTCAGTCGATTACAATAAGTGCCATTTCCGGATATTGCTACGACGCACGGGGAAATCCGTCGATACTTAACAACCGAAACGTGAAAGGTCGCCGCGATCTGGATTCGGATCGACGATAAAGAAAATTGCGACTGTACGTACATAATTGAGCGTGCACTTTTCGCTATCTCGCGCGGTAATTTCTTCCTTCGTCCACGATCTCTCCGCGATAAATCAAATCGACTCGGTATTAAAAACACACGCTTGCATCCTCCGAGGGGGAAATTGCATCACCGGGCGGTTAATCCTTCTAACTTTGTAGCTGTCCCCGTTTCATTCGTTACGTTCTACCCAAGTTTTTCAATTTTATCCAGATTCCCAGCGAGAAAGCAATTTTGACGTTCTCCGGGCGTAGAGAAGGAACTCTACGAGAATTTCCACAAGAAGTATGCTCCCTGTTCACAACACATTCTGGTTCTCGTAGAAAATATGACGATCAACTCGAAGAATCAAAGAGGACAATTTTTTTAATTAACAATCATTCCTGTTAACGTAACTTTCAAATAATGCGCACATTACACACGTCTCTGTGACGTGTGTGAGCTACCCTTGTTTACTTCAATATTTTAAAATTCTAAAAGTACGATTAACTGCAAGATGATCGTCGCATTTGGTAGATACACTGTGCACGCAGGTAATAATGAAGGAGGAAACGTCGGTCAGCTGAATGAATCGCTAATTAAAGTACGAGGACATCGATCGAAGGATACACGCATTAGTGGCAAATGCAACTTTGTTATTGACCGGTCGGGCAACTGGCCTTGGTTCCATGGAAACTGACCTGATTTTCCACGGCGTTCTTCGCTGGATATTGACGTCAAATGACCTTTCACGTTCCAGCCGATGCACGTTGCATCACACGGACGCTTTAATACACGTTTATAGGCCGTGGATGCATAACTAATTTCCCCCGCGGATCGATACGCGGCATCCTTTCGTTTTTAATTAATAAAATATCGCGTCAATGAAAGGAGGGGAGAGGAGGAGAGACAATGAAGCTGTATGCCGCGTGAAGTGCAACGGGACGAACGTTAAAAATAATCCCCCGGCAAGTCTAATTTTAACCTGGCGATTATTAATCTCGCAACATCAACCCTCGCGCAGCTAGGCTTTCGACGTGCGGGAGTTCGATAAATAACTTCAACCTCGTTTCAGACCATATTGTAATAATTTCGTTGCTGCACGGCCGAATTTGACCCGGTTTCGCTCGACCACCACGGCCGTGCCAGCCCGTGGACCAGTGACGTCAGATCAACCTTCTCGAATCGACCATGAAATTAACACACCGCTTTAATCTCTCTGCTGCGGCCGCAGGACGCTTCTCATTAAGCTCCGAGCTATTAATAACAACAGAGTGTTTGACGCGATGCGACATTTCGCTCGAGGATTGAACTTTCGCGATCGATCTTGCCTATTTTAACTGCCAACAGCTGTCGCCGTCCACCGCCGTAGATATCTGTGTGTGTGTGTGTGTGTCTAAATGTACTGCACGTAGTTGATTGCAATCAAGGCGAAAATAAATGTGCGCAATCGCGCACGTATCTCGATGAAAGTCGACATTAATTTTGGGCAAAGTGGCCGCTGCATGCTTTCAGCAGTCGTAAAAAGAAAAAAAAAAGAAAAATCTGCTACCAGTTATTTTCACGAGCAATTCCAGAGGAATTACTTCACTTCGTATTTAGAAGCGATATTCACAACCGCCAAGAACATTTCTCTGTCAAATGCGTTATGCATTTTGAAATAAATTTACTCCTCGATGAAAATTTATTGTTATACCCAGTCTGAAAATTACGAGCGAGATTTGTTGAATTTGTTAGTCGCTCTTACCTCGGCGAGAGAAGAGAATTTTTTTAAATCGTCTCCACGGAGATACAAATAGCCACAGTTCTAACCAAACAGCGTGCGTCCTCAAAACTGACGTTCTAAATTCTCGTCATCGAGATTCGATACGAATAATAAAACAAAAAAAAACAGAATCGATTCGCCTTTTCTATCAGCGTCTATACCTTTTCGAATCCCCCGTTTAATTCGTGCTTGCAATCCTTTGGCGACCACTAATGATCCAGGTTCCAGCTGCAGACACGCACAACTGCATGCAGTCGCACTGGGGATTCGTATGTAATCGGCCACGTACGCATGCACGCACAAAGGAATATCCACACGAAGCAGAACAGTCACGTGCACGGAAATGCAGCACAGCGCGCGGAATGCACTTCTGTGATTGCTATCAGACACGGGAGACCGTTGCTCGTCAGAATGGATCCCGATCCGGCAACCTATCGCTCCACCACACTCTGTGTCCTTCGGATTTCTCTCTTTCTCTTTTCTCCTATTTTTTCTTTTCATTCTCTCTCGCTGTCTCTGTCTCCTGTTATTCTTGTTATAGCCTTTTTTTTTATTCTTTGTTCCTCGCGAGATCTCGCGTCAAGGCGACCGAACGTTGAATTTGTCGCGTTCGTTTCTCTTTTTTTTCCTTTTTTTTTCTTTTTTTTTTTTTGAGGATTCTCGATTCACCAGTGGGTCACAGAGCCACTAAAAACGCTTGTTTATCGATTCGCGGGCCGAGGAACGTTCGACCACGCGCGACACTCGCTTCGTGGAAGCAAAAAATAAAATAGGATTCGTTGTTTGTACACGAGATTACGTGCTCGGTAAAATATTTGTCTTTGTCGGGGACCGGGTGAAACATGGCGAATATTCTAAAATATTTTTCCGCGACGTGCGTAATATTTCGCAGGCGGTGGGATGCTTGCGGGGCGCCAATGGATTCCTTTGGAGCAAAGTTCCTACCGTGTGAAACCCGGGCGAAAAAGTTTCATGTTAACACACCGGCACGGCTGGGAATTTCTCTTTTGACAAGAGGAATTTTTCACCGTGCTGTTTTGGCGTTACTATTCGTCCACTAAAATTCGACGCGCGTTTTAAACGTTTCGAAAGAAAAGAGTCGTTTCCACTTCCTCGTGATTATATACTTTCGTCTTTAATCGAGCGACCTTGAGACACGTGACCAATCGTTCAGAATCTATTCACGGTCACATCATTCTCTTGCGTTAATCAGCAACTGTTGTTAAGCGCATGTACAATTTCAAAGCGACGATTCGCAGTGCAGTGGAGACCTTTCCTGTTCAGATCGTCAGATACAACTCGTCGATGCAATTAAATCCCCATTATTTCGCATTTCGCCTCGCGAGGACTTCTTGTACGCGATGGAAAATGTCAAAAGTACAAGCTCGTTGATCTTCTATCCGATTAGACGACAATTATCACGAATCACGGCTCGTATAAATTTTTCCAGACGGCACGCGAACGATCCCGATGTGACACCGTAGTGCCCTTGAAACCAGTAAATCGAGCCAAACCACAACCCTCTGTTGCGACCGAGATTGTGGTTTCGCGGCGTGCATACGACCGGGGCCGTAACCAGTTCCTGATGGCGCTTGTACGCGTTAAGAAAGACAAAGGCTGTCGATTATCGAGATAGACACCGATGAAAAATACGGCAGCGCGGCGTTCTCATCGGCGCCGATGCTTCAACGTCCTGTCGACGCGCGCGAATCATGCTTCAAAGGATTTAGCAGTCGCGAAGTTGTTGAAACGTTTCGTGCCCCGTTTCGCCTAATTTGTCCCGACGCGTCGTCTTCAACAGGAAACTGCAGCATAACATAAATAAATAATCGAACGTTGGATGAACGATATGATCGTAATTATTACTGATCGTATTTATCATGATCGTAATTAGAACTGTTTCGTTTCATTTAAATTGAGAAAAGTATTTGCGTGCGAAACTTCGCTCGCGATGGCGAATTAATTTGATTTTCTCTCGACGATTGCAAAGGTACAGCATTGTTTAAATAACGAATTAAATTCCACTGGTTCGTCTTGGCGATAGATATTTCTTCAATTAAATTTTTCATCGTTTCCGCTAGTCTGTTGAAATATATAAGACAAGTTTGGCAACTTTTTCTCAGTCAGTCCGAATTTATTTATTTCGATTTTATCGATTCACGAGACAATTGATTACCTTCGATCGGCGTGGATTTTTCATTGGTCTTTGTAAAAAGCGGGAAAAAGACGAGCGGTTTTTTGCGAGGTTACGGCGGTTCACGAACCTGAGGAATTTCCCTCTTACTTTATATAGGAGGAGACAGAGAGAGAAAATAGAGAGGTAAATTTTCCATATAAACGAGTCAAAAGTTCCTCGTCCATAGCCTCTAGACGTATCAAACTCGATCGTAAAAAATTAATCGCCCGGAAAGCGGAAGTGTGTCGGCGGTAGTCTGTTCTCATGGACGGTTATATACGACACATCGATGCATTATCGAGGTTGTTGCACTGTTCAAAGTTCGATGGCGGTTGCATTTAGAAATAACCTTAAGCAATGCTCCCGTTTCGCAGAGATACTCGCACAGAGAGTTCTGCATTTTCTCATGAAATCAATACGTTTCTCTCGGTGTTTTTGCAACAGGACGAAAAAAAGAAAAAAAGAATTAACAATAAAAATGACAAAACAACGCTGTAATACGTCTGATAACTGCGAAATGCAATTCTATCGTCGCACATTACTTCCTGAAAACTAACTTCATCAAGTCGCGTCGAATTTATAGCACATTTAGGCAAATAGTGCTATATTCCCTTAATTTCTTTCTCTGTTTAGTAACCATTAAATGTATCAACCAGATTAAAACGCCGTGAATACTCGTTCAGCCGGGCATTAATAATTCTTCGCTTTAATTTAAATCCTGTCCGAGGCCACATTGTTGCAGCGACAATAATAACACCGTGTTCCCCGTATATGGATTTCATTTTATAAAATAATAATGACTTTGCCAGTAACGTGGTTGGAATACTAGTTAGCACTTAATTAGATCGCTTGGGATTACGTTAACTAAACAAATTGGTCTCTCTCTCTCTCTGTCTCTGTAAGAACATCGATCGAACACCGATTTAAACGCATCGATCGGAGATCGGTGTTATTGCTATTACGATCGAATCGTTTCGACGTTCATTTAATCGCGTTCACGATTAACAATAGAGATCGATCAACGACCTAAGAACATCGATCGAACACCGATTTAAACGCATCGATCGGAGATCGGTGTTATTGCTATTACGATCGAATCGTTTCGACGTTCATTTAATCGCGTTCACGATTAACAATAGAGATCGATCAACGACCTACGTTCCTAAATGAACTGTCCTAATGAAACATTTAGGTTTAGCGACACGTAAATCGTGCGAACATCGCGCGTGTTGCTACGCGTCGTTTCGAAACACCGTTACTACATCGTCGGTCGATCGATGGAAATCGATATCTCGAACGTATATATTATTATCAGGGGAAACGAGTTGGTCGTGGCTCATTATTGCAAAGCCCGGCGAACGTTGTCGCTATAAAATCA
>NIPQ01115551.1:0-34117 GCA_002806875.1 Lepidotrigona ventralis hoosana
TAGGATTTTCAGGTTTAATTCCTTCCGTGTTCATTGTCAGGATCTCACTCACGTGCCCAGGTGCTACTTGGGTGGGTGAAAGACATTGGGCACGATGACCATAGTTTGTAATTTTATAAAAAATTTCTCAGCGACTGACAGTGTGTTGGCGTATCGTGCACGACGTATTTTCCGCATGTGTGTGTGTGGTTAGGATGTGGAATTGCGTCGGTTTTATTGTCTCATTCATTATAAGTTGTAATATTTAAAATATTTATGTACTAATTTGAAGTATGAATTTATTATATAATAATACTCATTAAATACACTATAATTATACGATCAGTTATAATAATGATTCCAAGTCAACTTGCGCATGTAATTCCTATAGAAATTATATCTATTTTTTCTCAGTTATTAATATTTCACATACAGTTATAATATAATATAAACGTGTTTTAATCACGTTTTGCGTAATCACGTTTCGCTAGCAACTGTCAGTCGATTTCAGGAAAATGGTACGTAAATTAAAGTGTGAAAGTTGTATGTTAAGCTCGGGTGTCGGAGGCGTCCCGGGACGTCCTCTCTAGTTTAGGTCTGCGCCCGAGTGGTATGTATGAGAACCGTGGTGTGAATGTGTTGGTGTGTCTGTTTTGCCATTTTTTAAATATAGAGCGATTTGTTAGGATAGGTAGTTTACTTTCTGGTATGCCTGTGTTTAATTATAAGTAGGTAGGGCCGGGCAGGTTGGCACAGTCTCTGGTCGCGTGTTCCCTTTTCGCGTGTCCAACCTGTTTCAGGAAATTTAATTTGAAAAATTGACAGTGAAATTGGTACAAATGGAGCATGCCACTTGTTTCTGGTTTTACTCTTTGATTTTTTGAATTTAGTATCGCGGTCGCGGACGCGGATAGGTCGCGAGTAGGTCCCGAAACGAACGTTTGTGTAGGATTCCTCGAGCACGCACGTGCGAACGATCACTATGATCGATGGTCGTCCATGTGTATTGGAGTCAATTTCCGCGGTTTATTTTTTCATTTCACTTTTATAAGTTATTTTTTGGTTTTCGATTAGAAAGACTCGAGCTAGATGTAAGTTTCAGCAGGCTCTCGAAGAAAGAAGAGGCTAAAAGCCGAAGAGGCCCGGCAAACTGCCACGAAGAGGGTCACAAATGGTTTCTCATCCTTTGGATTATTTAAATAATTCCAGAGAATGGGTGGCCATTCTTGTTACTACTTTGTCACTATGCTCTTTTAGTATTTGTAGTAGTATTTTTTTTTTCTTCTCCATCATCGTTTTGGGCAAATCGCGGTATTTTCTTGTTAGTGTTGCGAAAGGTTGATTACGGGTTGAATTAGAGTTTCGAAATAGTTTTGAGCCTGTTTATTAGTATTGCGAGCAATTGATTAAAATTTAAATTAAAGTTGAAGGAACGATAATCGTATTTGCTTTAGAGTTGCGAATTATGATACCGCGATTGTTTTTTGCAATTTTGATTGTTAATTTTCATAGTTGTCTTAGTGTTGTATTAATTTATTTTGCTTTCTATTGTTTTGAATTATATCATAGTCATATATATTATAATCATTGTTTTTAATTAATTTTAGAATACTAGAGTATCTAGCATTTTAAAAGTATGATAATGAATGATCGCGTTTCTTGAAATAGCGTTGCATTTACAAAATGCCTAAATTCGATGCATTCGATGCATTCCTTTTTAGCGGTATTTTCAGCACTGCATTTATTACTGAAAATATTGCTAAGAATATATATTTAATTTTGTTAAATTTTATTATAAATTTAACATATTCATATGTATGACTGATTTCCAATGTCATATATGAAGTAAAATAAGAAAGTATTGCAGCAATTAAATATTTAAATATTACAATGAAAATTTGAAATTCTTTTTTACAAAATAATTAAATAGTGCTTTGTAGAATATTAACTTATTTTGAAATATGAGTTAGTATCCAATTTTTTGTTACTGGAGTCAGTAATAATGATTGTTCGTCATCAGTTATTTTTTTATCATTTTTTTTTATTTTCTCTATTCTAAATGTTTCAACAATAAAATAGAATTATTTTACTTATATTCGAATTTCATCTGCGTAAATTTATTCTTGGTTTATTTATATACCTCATCTGTGTTTCTATCTGCTGTTAATGTGACATTCTTATTTACCTTAAATCGATAAAGTTGCATGCGTTACGAAATGAGATAATCAGAATTTCTGAAATTGTAAGGGTTGATCGAAACGTATCATGTTTTGTCTCTGTGTATTCGTACATTTAAATTGTAGAAGGCATAGTTTTTGTCGAACGATTGATATTTTAAAACATGTGAAAACTCTATAACTCACGTTTAAAACCCCTATAAAATGCTAGGTCTATTTTGTATTTCTTTTGTGGTAATATTTGATTCATAGTTACTTTTGTGGATTGGTATCTCATATCATTATCATGGGTACATATAGGAATTATATGAAATTATTAGGATCTTGGCCCCTAGATAATTCAAAACCTGGCAGGTAATTTTGTTAAATAAATTAAACTTAATTTTTTTTAAATTCTTATATTTTTTTATAAATATAATACATATTTTTAATTTCTCTGTTAATACATCTTTCACTTTACTCATAATTTACAATGAGGTTAGATTTAATATTTTGAAACTTGTTAATAACTTTGCATTATATACAATTAATTATATAGTTTATAGTATTAGAATACATTGATTTTACAATATTTGATTATTACAATAATTGTTATATAATATAATTTCATAATTTTTAGAGACTTAGCTCAACACATTCGTGATCAATTAAAACTTGCTTTTGCAAAGGGTGAAGCTAGTGAAGTAAACCGTGAACAATGTGATCGTTATTACACGATTTTAAAGAGAATTTCTTCCAATCATTATGGGCAGATGTATAATCGTACACTTTCAAGCACTGCCAGTGGATTAACAAAAGATCAATGTAATTTAATACTTACACCAGAAGGGTTAAAATATTATTCAGAAGAAAGAAACATTTTAAAGAATACATTATTAAGATTATTTAAAAATGTTGTTAAAAAATAAGTTGATAAATAACTTAATTCATGTACATAAATATTATAGTACGAAATATTGTAATAAAAATGTACATTATTTATTTTGGAGACAAAATGACACAATAGATCTAGAGAATAGTAGAAAATATAGTGAAATAACAAACAAAACTGATCATGATATTGATAATGTATCTCATATACCAGTTATGACTAATGAAGTATTACATTATTTGGAGCCATCTCCGGGAAAAGTTTTTGTGGATATGACATTTGGGGCTGGTGGACACTCTAAGAGAATCTTGGAATCTTCGTCTGATGTCAAAATATTTGCCTTGGATAGAGATCCTATTGCACACCAGCATGCACAAATTTTGTCAGAAAAATATCCTGGACAAGTAATACCTTTACTGGGTAGATTTTCTGAATTGCCAGAGCTGCTTTGTACATATAAAGTAAATGTAAATAGCATAGATGGCTTCTTGTTTGACTTTGGTTGTTCATCCATGCAATTTGATGTTGCTGAAAGAGGATTTTCTTTGTCAAAAAATGGTCCTTTAGATATGAGAATGGATGGTTTTAGATGTCCACAAGAACCTACAGCGGCTGAAGTTCTGGAGCAAATAACAGAACATGACTTGGCTAAAATTTTAAAAATTTATGGTAATGAAAAGAAAGCTAAAAAAATTGCACGTGCTATTATAGAGGCTCGCTATACTTTTAGGAATCTAAAAACTACGCACGAATTAGCTCAACTTGTTGATTCTGTAGTTTCTGAAAAGAGAGTTGATCAACTTGGTAGACATGCTCACTGTGCAACAAAAACATTTCAAGCATTAAGAATTTTCGTAAATAATGAATTAAATGAGATTAACTATGGTATTGTTATGGCTGGAATATATTTAAAACTTAATGGTCGTTTAATAACTATATCTTTTCATTCTCTGGAAGACACCATTGTTAAAAGACACATGACAGCAAATATAACAGAAACTGTATCTAATATAAAATCATTAAAATATTCAGATTATGGCAAATATTACAGTTCATATGAAATGGAAGTTTTCAATCGAACACCTTGGAAAATGTTGCATAAACATGTAATAATACCTACACCAGAAGAAATAAATAAAAATCCACGTTCGCATTCTGCAAAATTTCGAGCTATCAGTAAAATAATTTAAATTATTAGAGTTTAGAATTGAGATTCTAAATACAAATAAATATTTCCATTCTTATTATTTTTTTCCAATACAAAATAATATTTATTGTATCTCTGAAATATAAATGCATTGTAATACACATGTAAAAAAAAAAAAAATAAAAAATTGTAGCTCATTAAAAATATTGTAATGATTAATACAATATTTACTTATATGAAAATATATTATGAGAACATTTATAACATTAGAGATATAACATACTTAAAACAAGCCTTCTATTTCGTCTGTCTCATTATTCCAATCCATATCATAAATGCTTGGTCTTGTAGAAAGACCTGGCATCATCATTATCTAAAAACATAATATTATGTAACAAATTGTATGTTGTAATATTCAAATATTTGAAGTACTTACTTCCCCTACCATAGGTACTATAAAGCCTGCTCCTACTGATACAAATATATCAGTAATTTTGAGCGTGAAACCTGTAGGTGCACCTTTAATTGATGGATCACCTGTTAGGGAGTTTGATGTTTTTGCCATGCAAAGTGGTAGTTTATCATAGCCTAGTTGGTTGTACTTTTTGATTTTCTCTTGAATCTATATTATTAATTGTATAGATTCTGTATAATTGATAGATATGAAACAAAAATATTCTACAAACTATTGCTTACTTTGTCTGTAAGTACAACTTTTCCAGCTCCATACATTTCTTTGGCAATGGTATCTATTTTTTCTTCGATACCAATATTAAGATCATATAATAATCTGAAATTACTAATTTTATTTGTAGCAGCTATGACTACATCAGCAAGTTCTATGGCGCCAGCACCACCCTCCGCCCAATGATTACATATAATTGCATCAATCGCACCACTTTCTATTGCTGCTTTTTTCAGTAATTCTAATTCAGCTTGAGTATCAGTGCTGAAATAAAATTTAATAATTTTGCATTTAACACACAAAAATATTTGCAAGAAAAATTAATTGTAAAATTAATACCTGTGTGTATTAATGGCAACAATAACTGGAATGCCAAACTTTGTTCCATTACTAATGTGTTTCTGAAGATTTGGAAGACCTTTTTTAACTAAATCGAGATTTTCTTCGAGATATTCTTTCTTCAATGGTGCACCAGTTGTTACTGGAGGTCCCCCACCATGCATCTTCAATGCTCTAACAGTTGCAACGAGTACAACAGCGTTTGGCACATGGCCAGATGTTCGACATTTAATGTTAAAGAATTTTTCCATGCCGATATCAGAACCAAATCCAGCTTCAGTTACTACGATACCTTCTGGTCCAACTAATTTTAATGCAATAGCGTCTGCTATAATCGAAGAACAACCGTGAGCAATATTTGCAAACGGTCCAGCATGAATCATGACGGGTGTTCCTTCCAATGATTGCATCAATGTTGGCTCAATAGCGTCTTTCAATAAAATTGCCATTGCTCCGGTCATACCCTAAATGTATTACTATCGAGTAATAAAATGAAATAAATATTTGCAATTTTATAACTTGGAAAACAAATATACTAACGAAATCTTCGGCAGTTAAGGGTTCACCATTTCTGTTAAAAGCAACTACTATGTTTCCGAGTCTTCGCTTCATATCGTCGACACTAGTTGACAATGCAAGTATTGCCATTATTTCCGAACCAACAGAAATACGAAATGATGTTTCTCGCGTTTTACCTTTCTCAGTTGGATTTTGACCAATGGTAATCTTTCGCAAATATCGATCGTTTATATCAACCACTGAGATAAATATATTTTATTTATAAAAGATTTTTTTTCAAAATTTTCATATATGATAAATTCTATATTACCTCGAGTCCAAGTAATGTTTTCTGGATCAATATCTAATCTTGCAAATCTCCGTTTTTCTTCTTCTGTTAAACTATTTGGATCAGTCTTTGCAATACCTAATTTTTCTAAACGTCTCAATTGTATTTTCGAAAATTTTCTCTCATTTTTGATGGTTGGTACAAGACGATCGTAAAGGGCCTGATCACTTTGAGTACATTCGTGGAAATACCGAGTATCAATTTGTGCTGCTAACAGATTATTGGCTGCGCTTACGGCATGGATATCACCGGTTAAATGCAAATTGAATTCTTCCATAGGAATAACCTGAAAAAAAATTTTTTTTCAAAGATTGATTCGTGCAACTATTAATTTATTACTCTACATCTATATATTTTTACGTTGGAAAAAAATATGTAAGTTACTTTATTCACATCTTTTAATAATCATGTTTGTAATTCATTTCTTGGAGTTCTGATGCTAATGTGGTAGACAATACCTGCGAATACCCTCCACCAGCAGCTCCACCTTTAACTCCGAAAGTAGGTCCTTGACTAGGTTGCCTTAAAGTTACGAATGAATTTTTTCCTCTATGCGCTGTTAAGGCTTGCACCAAACCTAATGATGTCGTGCTTTTGCCTTCACCGAATGGAGTTGGTGTGATACCAGCAACTACTATGAGTTTTCCACTTGGTTGATTTTTCAATCGTTTTAGAACGTTCAAGCTGATCTTTGCCTTTTTACTTCCGTAAGGACTAATTTCATTAGGCAGCAAACCAATTTCTTCAGCTAAACTAGTAATCAATTTGGGTTTTTGACTCCTTGAGATTGTTATGTCGTTAGCTACCGGCTTCTGAGGATTGATCTTCAAAACTCTCAAGTTCCATTTCGGGTTTAATATTTTTTCTGCTGCTTTTTGTGCGGATATTACCGTGTTTTTCATTAACATAGCTACGGTCATCGGACCAACACCTCCAGGTACAGGCGTGATATATGAAGCTACTTTTATAGCTTCAGAATATTCTACATCACCGACCAAACGTTGTCCACTTTTCTTCGTTGGATCTGAAAGAATTTTTCAAATTATTATCCTATAAATAGATTTAATGATTTAATTGATTTAATATCCATTAATATCTGCAAATAATGAACAAATACTTTTTATAAATCACCGATTGTGAACAGCATGAAATTTTTACTTACTTGGGAAGTAAAGCAACTAAAAAATAACTTAGGAACATCAAATAATGCAATATAAGTTTAACACTGTGATAATGCACAATTTTTTAAGTTTAACAATGTTACTGTGTCAGAGAACACAGTACGTGAAATTATATTTACCTGGAATGGAATTGATTCCACAGTCGATTACAACTGCCCCTGGTTTAATCCAGCTTCCTTTAACCATCTGGGGTTGGCCAATACCAACCACTAAGATGTCAGCTTGTGAGACCTTTAATTACAATCGAATATTCGATGTTAAATATAGCTATAGGTTTCTTTTCTCGAGTGTTTCGAGGTACAATTGGAAAGGGAATATATTTTAATTTAACAAAGATACTTACAACTTGTGGAAGATTCCGCGTTTTTGAATGACATACTGTTACAGTTGCGTTATGCCATTTTAATAGTTCAGATATAGGTGTACCGACGATTTTACTTCTACCTAAAACTACAGCTTGAGCACCAGCGATCGGTACGCCGCTCCTGGAGGACATTAATATGCAATAGATATTATTTATCTATTATACATAATCATTTGAAATATTTTATTAACAATCAATTACTATAATTATCTATTTAAAAAGTTTTCGATGCCTCTGTTTTAAAGTTATAACTTTTCGCCGGTAAAAAGCGTAACAAATTCTACAGAAATTAATTGAACAGAACAAAACTATTTTCAACATACTTTTTAATAAGTTCAATGCATCCATTTGGGGTGCATGGTAAAAATCCCGTCATATCACCAACAGCTATTTTTCCCTCGTTGATTGTGTTTAATCTAAAAAAAGGACAGAATATTATATTCCAGATTTTCAACTTTGCAAATAGAAAGAATTATTCTTTATTTTCAATCGCGAATAAAAATTAATTTTTCCTAATAATGCGTTGCTTTGACGAATATTTTGTGATATTTTCCAATGAAATTAATAAAAAAAAAAAAATCGTTATCGAGTTTGCAAATATTCAAACGAAAGACATTTAACGATTACATTCTTATCACTTTGCGTAATAGGTCATAGTAATGACGTTCTTTTGTATACATTTCTTTCTTTCTTAAAAGTTTTTTTCGTAATTTTCTTCTCTCGTAACAAGTTTTTAGAAATTGATCAGTTTATACGCGTGTGAAACATACTAAAAAATAGGCATTAATTACATGAAACTTCTGAAATTAAAATTAAAATATATTAAGAGATAACAAACAAAGACTTACCCATCTACATCCTTTTCGGGTGATACTAAATCGGTAATCAAATGAGAGTTAATTTTATTAATACTATCAAGCGGCATTTGTACAATGATTCCGTGTATGCTTGGATCATTGTTCAATTTGTTTAGCTTGTTTATCAATTCTATTTCTGTGATGGCATTTGATAATTTGACGTGATCTACGAAAATCCCAATGTCACTTGCCACTTTTATTTTCATTCTTATATAAACATTTGAATCTTCTCGGTTCCCTACTTGAACGATCGCTAAACCAGGTACATAATTTGGTAATTTTTCATTCAATGTTTTCACATCTTTATGTAGTTTGTCGCGAATTTCCCTAAGAAAGCGAAAGATTACGATATTATAATATATAATATTTTCGATATTAAATTATCAAATACGTAAAATTTACAAAGGATAACGTACTAAATTCGTCAAGTTAATAATGCATCTGTTTCGTATATTTAAATTTGGCGGGTTTTAATGCGCACGTGTGTACCCATGTTTTCCAAAGAATAACATGCAATTAATCGTTTTAGTGAACATCGAAGATTTGATTTCAGGTATTATCTGTGTTACCGTGAACATTCTCTTACTATTATATAATCAGAGTATACATAACCTCACATAGAAAAAGAAGCATGCTTTTATAAAGCGTATAATTATTCAGAATTTATTTAAGAACTAAATTCCAAAAGATACGATCATCAAGTGTAACGAACACTATCGACCTCTGTACGACTTTCAATAATTGAAAAATTAATTTGAATCGTTATTCGTATTTGGATAGTTTTTTATTTTAAAATTTATTCCACGTGGAAGATCAGAACTCGACAAATTATTTCAAAGATCTGTTTCGATGGATCTAATATGTTTAAGAAAGACCTATACTTTGAATATGTATATGTAGCCATTTTTATAGTTCAAGATAATACGACTTACTTTGCCAATTCTGTACCAGATAACATAACTCCTTGTACATCCGTCGACATGATTCTATAGAAAGATCTACAATCACAAGAGAAATTACTGTATTATTTTTAACGATTGTACACTGCGTGAATTAAGATCTAAAGGAAAAAGATGTAAATTGATACGATCAATACAGATTTACTGCAAGACCGATACTAGTCGAATGAATAGTGTCAGCCAACTGGTTTATAAGCAATTCAACTCGTGATGTGTGTATATGCCTTTGTAGTGATAGCCTTATGCGAGCTGTTCACACAACGAAGCGTCCATTCGGTTATTTGAATTCTCATATTCACCCGATATTTAAACATAAACAAAATAAAATACCGCTTCGTATGATTATTTTTCTTTTTATTATTTAATTATCATTCGATTTAGTAATTCTTTTGAAATTCTTTCATTCAATTAAGGAACATTTATAGCACGAATTATATGTATCTATTAATATATTGTATGAGTTTTCCGCGATTTCTTCGCTTGTACTTTTTACATTTTTTTTTCCCACTGATATATTCGTGTTTTCATTTTGTCGGAGCAAGTATGTTATAATAAAATTTAAAAGAGTATTACAAGAAATATCGGTCTTACTTGAAAGTTTGCGGTATCCGTGTCATATTATAAAGACGATTCGGTGGAGACTCAATGGTTCATTAACAAAAATGATCTCCATGGGAGGCAAGAGAATGTTGAAATTATAATTGATAAACTTTGACATCTATATTATTTAAGATGTACGCAAGAAAATATTATGTTTACGCGACGTGAAGCATTTACGAGTAAAACGGTTTCTTTTTAAATTGATGATATTTTATGTTCGTATAATAATTCAGTAATAATCAGCTTTGAACAACTGAATTATAACGTGGAATACGAATGCGATAATGGTAAGAATATTTTCCTTATCTATTGTGCTTGCACGAAATGTTTTGAAATCGTTTCTAGTAAATAGTTCAGAGACGGTTGACAGAAATGATTTCTCAAATCTTATCAAGTCAACTGTTCTAGACGTCAAAACTTATAATATGTTGCTGAAAACAATTAATATTCTAGCTAAATGAGATATAACTGACATTTTAATGTTTTTAATATTACAAAAGTTCGAAAATTTCATATTCTGAGGAATATCTTGAAAATCGATATATAGTAGAATTAACAAATTTTAAAACTGGACCAACCGAACGTACTTGTATGATATTTGACTATATATTTATAATCAATGAATTGTGGTTTATTTTAATTTTAAATGCAAACAATTTTTCGAATCGTCGGTTCATCAAAAAATGAAAAGAATTTGATAATTAAAAAAATTAAATCACGTCAAAAAAAATTGTGTCTTTACAGAAAAAAGTAATTCGTTTTACTGATTAGAACAATTATTCTTTATTTTATATTTAACCGCGAGTTTAGTCAAATAGCGAGTTTAGTTAAATAGTATACAGTTAATGTATAGATATATGTATAGATATATGTACGTTCAATTAGGAAGGTTCAAACTTGTTTATATCGAGCATTGGGAACAATATAAATTACAATACTGGAACTTTGTTGAGAATCATGCAAAAACAGCTTGCTTCCCTCATTCCGTTCCATGTTTCAAAACCCACGAGTCGATAAACCCATCTAATTTACTGTGGACGTTCTCCAAGCTAAGCAAAAACCGAATTTAAGCTTCTTGAAGCTTTATGACGATTAATTTCACTATCGCAACGTTGAAACAGTTGACCTATTAGTTATCTTTCGAACGGGGAAATTGAGATAAGATTCATGTAATCATGAATAGATTTAATAAGAATCATATTTCAATTTTAAGTAAAGTTTTTCTTTTTGAAATATTAAAACAATTTGTTTAGAATTGATCTGTGAAATGATTGTTATTTTTCATTAAATAGTCGTACACTTGTTAGGAAAACGATAAAATTTATTTTTCGTCGAGTATCATCGTTTCGTGCGTTATATTTTCAATGGACATTTAAATTTGATTTTTGTAAAATATTGTAAAAAATTATTGCGTCGTACTTAAATCAATTCTTTGAGAGTTCTGAATATAAAAATTTTTAATTTTCTTTAATAAAATCTGTTTAGGTAAATTTATAAGTATTTCTTCATCAATATTAGTTTTCTTAAATATCTTTTCGATATGTACAAAAATAATTACAAGAACGTGAAAGAACATGTAATACATGATGTTTTTAGACAATTAAACTGATTTAACCAAAAACTGGTTAACTAAATTAGTTAGAAAGTTGTTTAGATAGATGATTAATCAAATTCGTCAAAAATAAAAAGAAAACCAGATAAAATCACGATCAGTGTTTGAAGGAAATCTTTTATAATTTTTAATCTATTTATCATATTATGAATGATCGAAAGCTCGTTGAGGAACACGTGTAATGGCGCTTGTCAGTGATTGAGTTCCTTAATCAGTGTCTCGATAATCTGAAAAGACTTTACGTCCGTTTGAAACGGCTCAATGAAATTAAGCATAGCATGTTCTACGTCCTTTATCCGGTCTTCTCGCTGATTGGGGGATCTGTAATGTCGTTAGGCCGTGGTTTTCAACCGTTCTGCCGTTTCGCCGTTCGAGGTCGAAGCAAGCGGCGAAGATTAGTAAGATTAACCAAGATCCTCCTTCTGCGTGGCTTTCCGCGTTCTCAGAAGGGCGGAAGTCTGACAAAGGATCGCGTTTCGTGGCTACATCTTTGATGGTTCAGATTCCCCCCCGTGTTCCTGGTCCACGTCTCTATCTTTATTTCTCTCATAATGATAATAGTATCATTCGTTCATAGATGATCACAGTAGTTCAGTTACATCAGTAAGATATGAAATATTTGATTTTGTACTCTCCGTGATAGAGTTTCGTAATAAAATTCGATTGAAACTAAAGAAACTCTCAAATTACTATTCGAGAAACGACTCGATGATATCGGTTAGGGTTAATTATGTTGTTCCTAAGCTTTATAAAAAATTTGGAAAAATTGATATTTCCAATAGAGTGTAACTTATAATAAAATTAGAATTAGATTTTATCCTTCGTTAGAGCTGTCGTAAGAATTTCTGTTAGGACGTCAGCAGAAACTGCAAGATACGTAGTTCAGCTGATCGACAATATTTCATGGAACTTAGACGCACGTAAACGGTCGGATCGCTAACTGTTTAAGTACACTTCCAAGGCAACTCCCGAAGGACCTACGCTCGCGCAAGTCTCAAATCTCGCGGGTCTTCGTAGCTTAAAGTTAATTAATATTTGACCGACGGTAGCAAGGTCGAAGATCACGTGGAAATTGGCGGTCTCCGTGAAATTACTGGATCGATGTAGCAATCGGCATCCATAATTTCACGGCGATGTGAGATCCTACGTTTAAATGCTCCTCCTACGTGAAACTATTTACCGTTTACTTCGTGTCGTCGTGTGTGATTTACTTATCGAGTTAGCTTCTCTCCTTTTTTCACATGTCGATTTCCTCTCTGATATGACTCTACAACTCAATCTTCATTCGCAAGATTTGCCTGGGGCGATCTTCAGGCCAAAATCAATATTACTCTAACTTCTATTTGACTTTCGTAGAAATTGTTTGGTCATTTTGATATTCTTGGCGAAGTGATCTCTTTTTATTAACGTTGCTCGACATTGTCCAATAATATGTTAGTTACTATTTTGTTCGTTTAGTTTCTTGTTATTGCTTTGCTTGAAGGTTCGAAGTTGATTTTCTGGCAGGAAGTGGTTGGAGAAATTTTAAAATTTGTCCAACACGTTCGGACAGTCCGGTTTCACCGGAATAGAAACTGGAATTGAATAGTATATTATATCGAAGAATAAGGTGAACGTTAGAACGTTTTTTTGTATTTCTATTGATCACTGTTGTAGATGAATAGAACAACGACTTTCGTAAGAAGCATTTGCATGAATAGAAAAATATGATACAAACGTAAGCCTGTAAGTCGACTTCAAGGTTCATGTATCGTATGTATTTCAAACATAACGTATTAAAAATTAAAGATTATTAAACTAATATTTTCTTATTCGTACAGTATCCCGGCAAGAAAAGATTATAATATATAAAATATAAGATGTAAAAATTATTTTTTAATTTTTGATTATCATAATTATAAAAATATAGAATAATTCAATACAACAATAATTTTTTTCCTATTTTTATAAAGAAAATATAATACACTAAAATTAGGTCCAGTTTTAACAAAAATAAATACGATCACTTGTCGTTTAATTAGATATCGAAGTTGCGGTATGCAGTGGAAATTAATTGATTCATGTACCCTATTTTTTTTTTTTTTAACGAAAAATTGTAGGTAGTAAAAAGAATCAGTTCAAACTTTTATTATATAAACTCGTGTAAATGAAGTCTTACTATAGTTAATTTCTCTTTGTTTCACAACCAACATTCAAATTACAAATATCAGTACTAACCTTCTTTCATTCCTCTACCGATCTCCATCATCAAGAGATCTTCTTCTCATGGATCCTCCAAACTATCTCCGAAATACCTAGACAGATTTTCGTTTCACTTTCCATCTCTCGACCGGTTATTCCTGTCCACCGCATCTTTCGTTCCTTCTACCGACACTAATGCTACTCGAATCGGTACCGGTTGAGCGTTCCATGTTCGAACGAAGGGTGCCGGTTGATGGTAGAAGATGGGGTGGGTTTGTAGCTCCGTCGTGGAATAGGTACGTACAGATTCCAACTTCTGCGGATAGTTAAGCTTAAGGGTTCTACGGAGAAACTAGCCTTGGGGTGACTGGGGCCACGGATGATCAGGGCTGAAGTAAACTGGCGCGGAGGGGCGATAGCGGGGAGAGGGAGGGAGAGCGAGGCAGAAGGAAAGGGGCTGGATTGGGTGTTATAGGGTGGAAGATTTCTCCATCTCGGATAGCAAAGCAACTTGGACCGCAAATTCCTTTACGTGGTTCAGCGTGGAGTGCATCCGCTGCTGCAGAGTCAAGGAACGAACTCGATTTCGTTAATAGGTCGCGTTTAACTTGTGCATTTTATTCGCCGGATATAGCGGAGGGGCTTTCAGCTTGTTTCTCGAACAGACTCTTGTCGTGGTTCCGTGTAATTGGATAAAGAGTGAGAGGTGATCAATTTTTTTCAATCTCTTTCGACGGTCCCAGCTTCGTCTCGCGACGATAAGAGTCGCGTTAATTTTCTGCTTTTATTTTTGTTTGACTAGGAAAATGAATATAAATTAATTCGTGATTTATACATGTTTTTCAAGTGACGAAAATTTCGATTTTATTGATACTTGTCGAGAGAAAAGGGTAGGAAAGGATAGGAAAGATGTAAGAATCATAGAGCCATGTTAAAATATATACCACTGATCAAAGTTTAGAATTCAATATATTATAGAATTCAATTATTATAGAATTCAATAGTCTAAATAGATATCAGTTTAAAATATCTATAAGCTTAGAACTTTTTAGTAAAAATCTATCGCGATGAAAGAAATAAGTACGGATGTCTGTGCTATTAATTTTGAACGAATAATAGTTTTAGTGTATGAAGCAGGAAATCGATTTTTAATCAGAGAAGGTTAAAATAACCAATAAATGTGCAATCAATATCAAATTTATTAGGATGATTTTTTTCATTAAAGTAAAATATTTTATGGAAGGAAATGATAACTAAGATGGGCGTTCTTTAAAATGCAAGCCAGTTGGAGACACAAATTACCCGATGAATCAAGTGACTTTGCGAGCTACTTGTAAACTGCTGCGGTCGTAAACCTACCATTACTGCACTCTACATTTAGTGTACCTCTATAAACATTTACATTTACATTTATATTGCTTCATTCGGCTGAACACGACTGAATTTCAAGCCGTGCAACAAGCGTGTTATCACACTTTTCTATCAGCGCTTCATAATTCCTATGTTTTAGTAAAAACTCACATTTTATACAGTGCTTTGACTTCCAAACGTTAATTTTGCTTGCATTGGTTCGTCGAAAAAAAAAGAATACTTTATTATTAATTCTCATTCGAATAAAGTTCTTAATATTTCTATTAATTAATTACTATACATTTGTAATCGTAGTGTATTCGTCAAAGTTTTTTCTATTGCTAATTAAAAAAATTCTCAAATTTTAATCAAGATTAGTTTCTCCCTGAATCAGAGGGATGAAAGCATGACACTAACGTGTGTATGTATAGAGCACGTACGATCATTGGCAGGACCAAATCTTGATGACGAAGGAACAGTGATTCGTCAGACCGTCGATAATTCAGGCCTATCTACTAACGTCTCTAATTTCCTTGATATTCGAAGGGTCCTTACGGTCGAAGAGCCTAAGGATGCCAGAAATACCTACGTGAAGGCAGAAGCGCCTTCCATGACAGGCCTGTAGGATGGAGTTGTATTAATTTCATATCCCTTCCGCCGTCCAACGCGAATGACTGTGTTCAATCGTCTATTTATTGCCAACATATCCAATCTCGTGCCGTCTCCACGAGGTATCGCCTAGATACGTAGGAGTGGCAACTGGCTATTAATTTTGATTAGTCTCGTCTAAGGATCCTTGATTGGAAGCAGAATTGCGTCCCACACCTGCATCAGGGCACATACTCCTTGCTTTATGCAAGAATATACACACTTGAATCACGCGATAGCTGAGGATTAGCAATTTCTCGTGTTAGATTGGAAAAGAAGTCTCCCGTACGTATTCTATTTGCAGAGTTCAAATTCTTTAAATTCAAAAANGGGGCACATACTCCAGCTTTATGCAAGAATATACACACTTGAATCACGCGATAGCTGAGGATTAGCAATTTCTCGTGTTAGATTGGAAAAGAAGTCTCCCGTACGTATTCTATTTGCAGAGTTCAAATTCTTTAAATTCAAAAACAGGTACAAGTGGAAGATGTTATTTTTATCTGATTATAAATCAATTGGATTTTGAAGAATCCAATAATTTTGACTAGTTTGCAAGATCTGCAAGGTAAATGAAATTGTAAAAATTGTCGAATGAAATTCATTGGAAAGAAATTTCTCGTTGAATTTCCATCAACTTTAATTCATTAAAATAAGATAGAAAACTTCGCTTGGAGAACTGTTGTACAGTACAGCAGAAGTTTTAAAGTTTAACGAGATTAATAAAACGCAACGGGTACGTTGGGCCGAGGTGTGGTAGAAGTTTATATGAGATAACTTTGCATTCGACTTCTGGAATGGGTACCAGTATTATCGTTTCGAGCTTAGGTACTTTTGTTGATTAGTCGTAGAAATTCGACAGCTTCGTAATCGAAAGCATTATGCTAAAATTGTACGAAAGTACTTGGAGCAGTATTACTACTATTCCTCATCTTGCATTATGCATAGTGAAGTATGTAAAGAAATATCTTGAATATTCCGAGAAATTTTAAAAAAGAAAAACATCATATATAGAACTTGATTATCTAATAAAAAATAAAAAGTCTCTAAAATCATCTTCTTATATATTACTTATAATTTGGGATGGTTTTAACTTTTGTTAGTTTTATTTTTTTAACTTTTAAATCGCGCTTTGTTACGGCAATTTATATAATACGCATGATAACACGTTCGTAAAAATTTTCCCGTGCCAGATATTCAAATACCTTCTCGCATCTCTGCAATTAAATTCCAACGAACACCATCGGCATCAAATGTCCCCCTTTCGTTTGTAACTCTCGCTGGCGAAGAATATTTAATCGAAACATGAAATTCATATTGCGCCTTTCTTAGTGGCACAAGTGCCGATTGATCGTAGCAATGGTCTGGAGTGGTTCGGTCAATAGTTGGGAATTTCGAGGGTGCTCTAACTCTGCACAGGGCAGGGACAAGAAAGATAACTTTGTAGAGAGGGTAAGACGCGGCTTGCTGGGGGTTGATTGGATGACCCCTCTCTGCTCACCGCTCGAGCATCACCCTCCATCCAGCATCTTGCTTTCACTGCGATCAAAACGATTTCACTCCCCCTTTCCAGTTTGCCCACCGCGTAAAAATATGGCCGACCAGACGCGGCTCCAAGGGGTTCAAATCCATCGTTCTCGAGGCTCGACGAGTCCATAGAACCGTGATTACCTTTCCTTAAAACGGTGTTCCGTGCTTACGATCTTATAAAAACCGCGAGTAATCTTTCGATTAATTAATCGAACTAACTGCGAATAACGAAGTATTATTTGCGAGGGTATTTATTGAGAGAATTATGAATTGTTCGTTTTCTTCGTACTTCGTTATCGTGAATGGCGATCTAATCAGAGAGATTCTTAATTTAATGCGAACGTGTAGAAATTACGCGTAATTTGGTTGATTTTTCTGCTTTATATAGTATGAAGAAATTACCGTGCGAGCAGCGAGTTGATCAGGCATTGATTACCTCTGAATGAAAAAAAATTAGGGACAGGATTGGCTACTTATTAGGGATTAAGAATCGTATAAAAGAGACCTGATGAGATGTAACGATACGTGAATGGAGGATTCATTGATTGCGGTACATATCTCGGGAAATTTATTTTTGAGAAAAATTTCAAGCTCGCTCGTTACTTTTCCGTGATATTATGAAACTGTAGATAACAAAGTGTCTTTGCTTTCTTCTCAGTATCTTGTTAAAATGATTGTAAATAGTTATTTATTAGATAGATTCCTAGCTTCTTTATGTAGGTTTAATTATTCTATGTATGTTTATATATTCACTAAATTCTTTTGTTATCTGTTACTATTTCCTTTCTTATCAAAGTGATTTTGAATCTCTCCTTTTCCCATTATTCTTTAATTAATAATACTTTAGCCAAGATCTTTTCGAAAACCAAATACTTGCTATTTCCCAAAGATATCCTATTAAGTATTTATTACTTGAAATTGCCTATTTCTTAGACTAAGAACGAGCAAAGAAAAAAGGTAAAACGAAGCTGAAGAATCTATTTACACGTGTCCAACTTGCGCGGTAGCTAATTGTGTGCAATTCAAAGGGATCAATCGTCCGGTACGCGGTTACGTCTCATTGTAACAAGGACTTGGCGGCAGGACAAAGTTTGTCCAAAGTTTAAGGAGTATCGGTGCACTGAGGCTGAAGCATCGAGATCTCTTGGCAGAGAACAATGGTACACCCAGGATTCTCTTCTTAGATAGCATCTGTATCGAGGACGCGTGGTACAGAAGAGAATGAGTAGGAAGGTCTTGCAACCCATTCCCAAACCCCATAGAACTCTGCCAGCCCAGACCGTTTCGAAGTGCCTACCATCTTAACAGCCATATTGAATTATGGTTATTACGACGTCCTGTCCTTACGATATTTCCTACCCTTTGAAGTTCACGGAAATTGGACCCACGAGAGATGCGTGTCCTTTTTTGTTCGAAGCCACTGGGGATCGTTTAACATAGCAGACTCGTTATGAAAAGTGGAATGTGTTTTCCACTTTTCATAACACTTAGACGACACAAGACTCGTTATGAAAAGTGGAATGTGTTTTCCATTGGAACGTAGTATTAAAATTTTAACTGATTAAATGTTCAGTTGAAATTGAGTTGAATGTTGGATGATTTTACAATCACGTTGTAATCAATACGAAAAATCATGGCTGGACAATTCAGTAATCGATAAAGTTGTAAAGTAGTTGGAGAGCTATTGAAACAGTTTGATTGGATATGAAAACTTTGTTTTTTCTTGTAAAGTGATGAAAGTCCATAAATGCCTGAAATTGCAGCACTTATTTGTCGAACTATAGAATATCTGAGACAAGTGAGGAACAGCAAGATTGTGTCGATGAAATAACAATTTTAGAATTTAGATGAAAGATTCAGAAATATAGACGTTCAATCAAAATCAATTAAATTATCACCCAACATAGTGAATTCGTACAATTTCCTGCTTTAAACGTAACTATAAAATACCTAATTTAAAAAAAATTTGAAAAGTTCAACCATATCCATACCTATCGTAAAATGTATATAAATCGATCCAAGTACGAGTCGAGCGAAAAATGCGTAAATATCTTTCTGTAACGCATAAGAGGGCGATCGTACATCTCCCCCACGACTCTAAATATGAAAATCTTGCGATGGTTAGGGGTTCCGCGTGCTTGATCAGTAGGCAGCGAGGAATCTCGTGGGCACGATCACTCAGCTGAGGATATCTTGATGCAGACGCCCACGATATCGACAGTGCATCCCTTAGGCCCGGCCCGGAACTCTCTCCTTATCCGCCTTCCTGCGTACCTCCGAATAACCTTAGTTACTTTGCTCGACTGTTAGGTTGCTGAAGCCAGCGTGCGGCCGAAGTACGAAACTCTCGGTTCCTAGGAGAGTCCTAGGTAATCACCGAACTTCGCTGCTCCCTCAGGAACGAGCCACGCCGTATCACCCACCTCCCATTCCCTCCCTTTTCGTTTCACCCTACGCTTGCTAGCACGAGCCGATATAACTTTGTTCCTGGGGGTGCAGTAGCGTTCCAGGAGCCAAGGCTTGCCTCGTAGCTATCGCATGACGTTGGGCTTCTCTCGGTCTAGAACGTTTGCATTCTTGGAATCGATGTTATTATCGTTCTTAGCAGTTTTCGATCGCGATGTTTTTCGAGTAAATCGTTGAATAGGGTTCTTCAGGATACTCTTGCATTTTTGGAGTCAGGGACAGTATAGGATAATCGTCGATGTTAAATGTACACTGGGTCAAATGGCTCGGATAGATGTGAGAAATATGTACACAGAGTTTTAAATACCAATGCACACTTATAGTATACTTATATCAGTTGTGATTTGCAGTCTACAAATTTTTGTATATTTTCATACGGAATTTAGAAGCGCATGGAATTTTAATACTAGATATATTTCTGTGATACTAGAATGATACTAATATACAAATATATATAAAATATTTAAAATCCTGTTCTTAGGTTATTCTGATTATTTTTAACGAATTTGAATTTACATAAAAGTCTGTAGTTTTGTGATTTTCTTCTTCATTGTGTATATGAAATGAATATGTCTGCCAATAGGTATAGCTAAAAAATATATAGAAATTGGCATACAGTGAAATATTAAATTTACCCAAACATTTGTATACTCTTTATACAAAAATATATGTCTTGAAGATTTTCTGTAAGAAATTCATGTAAGAATATGATGTAAGGAATTTATGCAGAATTTTGCTCGGTTTTCTGAAATCCTACTATTAGACATTTGCAAGATTTAACAAGATCTCTTCGGCGCGAGTTGATGCACGTTTGGTGCTTCATCTATAGCCCGCAAATCCACGTGGTCCTGAAAATCCTAAATAAGCCGTCCTCTCTCTGGCTTAATTGGGTTCCTAGAAAATCCTGTAATTGTACGTTAGTACGCGTTCAAGTCTATCGTTTCTCTCTTTCGATGTTGCAGCCCCCGCAAGAGTAATTATGCCACGCAATCTTACGAAAGATTGTTGGTGTTTCTTAGAAATATGGTTACCCTCTTCATAAATTCAACTTATATCTAATCATAATATCTAACAAAGTTTAAAGAATCTTTCTTAAAATGGTTTTTTCTTCTTACAATGTAGAAATATTTTCAAAGGGACAAAATATTATTATGAGAAATATTTTCAG
This sequence comes from Lepidotrigona ventralis hoosana, assembly GCA_002806875.1. Lineage (NCBI taxonomy): Eukaryota > Metazoa > Arthropoda > Insecta > Hymenoptera > Apidae > Lepidotrigona > Lepidotrigona ventralis. The sequence continues at coordinate 20,962 of NIPQ01115551.1, forward strand.
TTTTAGATCGAAGACACTAGTATGTTTTAGGGAAAATACTTAGATTATTTTTACTCTCATATTATTGTCTCACCGATCAGCAACCAATGATCTATGAAATTTCAATTCTTCGAGATCGAATATTAGAAAAATTATTACGAAAACTGTAGAGTCAAAAAGCCATATTTCTTCTAATGTACGAAGTGTGTTTTGGTAATCTTTCAAAGCTGAAGGACCACGTTGGATCCTAGGCTATGGAATATTTTCCATATCGCGTGGCAGATAACAGCTCGAAAATCAGTGGTCAGACGAAGGAGGAGGGCCACGTTGGTCGACGACTTCATGAGAATTTGACTCTTATCGCGAATATTCGAAGCAAAGCGGGTCGATGGACAATAAGGTCGTTGGACGGATCCACCTATCTCAACAATGGTGGCTTATTATCTCGAACAAAAGCAGAGTTCTAGCAGCATTGAGGGGGTGGTGATGGTTACCCTAGGAAAGATGCCGACGCCATAAGCCTACTAATGGATTCCTTCAGCAGCAGCTGTCGCCTTAAGATTGACCGACTTCAACTAAATTAATCTCAGCGTCTACGCCATGCCACTTTCCCCAAATTAGTCGGATCGAAGAAAATCTTCGACACGCACAACACCGATAATCGATATTTACGTCTTACGATTTGCCACGCGATAGAATCGCGAGTCTATCTCTTTAGAATTTCGGAATATAAATAGCCTTGTATCAGTGAATTTGATGAATCTTACTCTTTGAAACGACGTAGATTTTAATTTTTGCCTTTTAATCTTGCTTTCATTTTAGCGAATGAAAAGATTGAGAATGTTGAGAATCTTTTATATATAAAATTGGAAATTTTATTTATTTTCAAGTGTTATTTTAAAATTTTATTTTAAAATATGAAATTTTATTTTCAAACTTGAAAAATTTTTACTACAAAAGTTGAGCGAAAATTTACGATAGAAAAGTAAGATTAAGTTGCAAATAAAAGAATAAATAAAAACTGCAGCAGGNATTTTATTTTAAAATATTTTATTTTAAAATATGAAATTTTATTTTCAAACTTGAAAAATTTTTACTACAAAAGTTGAGCGAAAATTTACGATAGAAAAGTAAGATTAAGTTGCAAATAAAAGAATAAATAAAAACTGCAGCAGGTTGAAGGTTAATAATAATTGTAGAATGATTCCTTGAAAAAATACTTTCAGAATTTAGAAATAAATAATTGAGATTAACTTTTATTATGTAAAAATAATTTTAGTTCTTTTTGTATCGATTTAAAGATAGTTGTCTAATATAGAAATGTCCATGTCTGAGAAGCTATCAATAACTTAAAATATTTTTAATAGACTGATTGAAAAATAATTTATTTTAAAACATATATGTTTAAAATGGACAAGGATTTGCAAGTTATTTAGAAGCAGCTGGATACGTAATCAACAATTTCGATTAAATACGATATTAGATCTGCAAATTAGTTTATCAACAACGTAATCAGCCTTCTTCAGAACATGTATACAATAAAAAATATTCAATTATATTCTATTTTCTATTCTAAACTATTCTAACAGAAGAATTATTTGAGACACTATTTTTAACATTGCTGTTTGTTAAAGTAAAATTCTCACGGTTTAAATACTGCTTGATGAAAATAAAAAAAATTTCTATTTCACATGTATCATTTATGTCTCGTTGCTTTTCCGGCAGGAAAAATTTTCAGTTTTTCCAAACTGCTTGACAAACGATGATCACTGTTAGAAACTTTTTATTGCAATTTGTAGAAATTGCATTTGTTGATTAAACGAGTGAAACAATAATCGAGCACACTGTCCAGCAGTTTTCTAAGAGATGGCGCATACTGCCATTTTGCGACCAGCTTTCACGTGGGAGTGAGTAAATTATTGATCAAACCAATCCCATGACTTACTAGAGCCACCTACGCGAGAACAGGACAAGTTCCTACGATTATTCCCAAAGGAGTAGGTTAATGAAGAAATTTGTCGGTAATTGACTCGTGTTTCTCTCGTTATAAATCAATCACTGACTAATTGCTTCGAACAATTAAAGAATATCATACTTTAATTGCTTCGAGTAATTGATACGATGCGAATTCAATGTATTTTATAAGTTGGAAGCATTTAGTACCAATATTATTACTGTAAATACATGATGCATCTCCCATAAATGAAATTCATCATTCTTCGTAATTATGCACATGCAACATGCTCGCTGTATTGATCAATATATTATACTGATAAAATATCTTCTATTGCCTCGTTTACGCAGATGCAATTTGCAATTCTAATTTCTCTTTCGGCTTTTTTTTTTCTCTAATTTAAAACTTGCCATATTTGTCCTTTTTTTTAACACGAATGCAATAGTTCAATTAATTATTTGATTATTAAATTTTATATTACGCCTTCAGCTTTTATTTTATCATAATACTATAATAATATTATGCATAAATTATTTGAAGACTACAGAGAAATGTATTTACTTTATACATTTTTGCTTTTCTCGAGATAAATTTTAAAATAAAAAAAAAGATAAACTTCACTACGTATTTCATAATTTTGGAATATGAAAAACGTTTCTTTATTTGATTTTTGTCTCTTTATGTATCTTTTCTGTTTTTTCCTGAATATTCTACAAGTAGATAAATTTTTCTGATAAATCGAAATACTAATAATTCTCTTGTTTTTTTTTTATAAAATTTCTGTTTTTCATAAAATTGATATTAAATTTAGGAAATGTCTTCCCTCAGAAATGAAGGAAAAGTTAACGAGATTACGGATGATAGCTTACTCACCTCGTGCAAAAATATTCATCGCCGTTCCCATTAGCGAGCACAATACGAACTGTTCACGTGTCTCGCGCGAAGACGCGACAATCAGAGGTGATACTGCTTTTGAAAACCAGTCCTCTCCCTCTGTCAAGGGGTGACTGAACGATCGAGCTGGTACTGGACGAACTGGTCACGATACAGAGAACGCGCGCGGCGACACTTCCAGCATCCTGGTGGACCAGTCGTGGACCGGTCAACAATAAAAAAAGAAAGAGAGATAGGAAGTTCCGTTGCAAACTGGACATCGCGCGAGATGACCAACCGGTCCGGCAGATGTTGGTCCAGCTGCAGTTTGCCCAGCGTACGATTAGAAGAGTGCTATAGGACATTCGGAGGGTTGAATTGTTCGAATTCTTTGTGTCGGCCAGTTAGATTATTTTCATGCACGTCTGTTTATAATTCGAAGACCATACTTGGAGTTTTATGAATTTTATTAAGATGATATTTTATTTGACGACACAATTGAGAAGGAAGCAACCTTTTACGTTTAAAGATTTGTAAAATTAAATTATAAATATGTGAAGTTTCGCGGAACAATTGAACAGATAATTAATGTACCGATGAATTTAAAGGAGTGGTAAAGGCAAAATTGGAAATAAAGGATTGAGAGATAATATGTCGAATCTTGACATACCCTTCTCTTCATGGTCTCTTCATATTACTCTATAGAAGATATCTATAATTGTATTTAACTTTGGGAAAATTTGTTGTAGGGACGTTGGGTTAATATTAATTAAACGTTTCTTACTCTTCGGGACTTTATTCTTTTTTTTTCGATTACAATTAGAATTTTGTTGTCGGATTGTGTTATTTTTGTGTTAATATTAGCCAGAACAATATTAGGTTGGCAACTTACATTTTGTAGAATGCGAGGAAATGAACAGAGAGTATGCGATTGATTTGCGTAGATTGTTCACATATCGAATATTACAGAGTTTATGTTGTATATAACGTTGGTAATGCAAAAGGTAAAACGAGGTGACGAAATCAAACCAAAATATTGTCACGCAAAAATAATATATAACGCTCGTGATCGGACTTGAACATTAATTTTTGATCAAATAATTTCTGCACAATGATACGGGTTTGACTGTACACCGCAAAATTTCACGTTTATTCGCAGCCACGAAATATTTTCCCTTCCACCGAGAGGAGAACGACACGCTCATTAATGCTATTGAGTTTGTTTGAATGAACGAGATATTCGCGCTTCATAAAATTATTAAAACCGTCCCATCAATTAAAGCATTAATTTCCCTTTCGTTGACACAGCCACTTTTAATTATTTCCACTTTCATTCAATTGCTTTCGCACCAAATTATCGAAAATAACAGCCCGGCGAATAATTTACATTCTTATGTTCAATTTTCCGATAGCTTCACGCGGTATTAATATTTCGTTATATTAATTTCTACATCAAACAATTATTTAATAACAGTAATTACGCGCGCGGATTCCGCACACTCTTCTTTTTCACAGATTATCATACCCTTGGCCGTGAAACGTGAATCATCGAATGGGTAATAAAATCATTTTTAATGGAAATATCGAGTTTGTGTACGATAACCGATTCTGAATGACGATTAATTCCTTATTGGGAAGTGAAATACCGTTTAATGGACGGGCACGTAAATTAATTCCCTAAACAATTCTCCAAATAATTATTCCGAATGAGAAACATAGCTTAGAAATGGTGTATTCCGTAACGAAAATTGAAAACACTTCACTAACCATCGTAACCCACGGCTTATATAAGTTTCAGAAGACGAAATACAAGTGATATAATATAATTTTACAATGCAGTAACGTAAAAATGTTCAAGGATATTTCAGTCACGTTATAATCATAGCGCACAGCGTCATGTTTTATACAAACACGTGTATTTTTCTTCGTTTCGGCGCAAGATTCCAATGAAAAATTCCAAATATCCCATTGTCAGGCTGTAGCTGTGTAAAAGGGGAAGACACATCGTTTGAACGAAATACCCGGTTTGTAATTAACGTCAGACGGTGGTCGAACGTTTGTGCAAAGCGAATTGGCACAGTGCTTTGCAGAAAATGCGGGGAATTGTCTGCGCATGAATAAAGAATGGCCGCGTGTCGCGGTGTCGTTTAAACTGGCCGGAAGTTGTTTAAACCGTGGGTCCGCTGATTAGCGCGAAAAGGTCGTGGAAGCAAAGGGCCGCTTAGTAAACAATTAGTCGGCCAGGTAGCCAGGTATAGGCGGCCGGTTGCATGCTAATAGGGCCGCGATAAAGAATGGAAACTTGCCGCGGTGGTATAATCCGGCGGAATGAACTTGGTAAATAAATAATTAAATAATTAGCGGTCCACATGCTGGCGCGGAATAGTCGACGGCTCGTGCGTTTTCTCGGTTGCTCACCGCTTAAGAGTTGCCCGGCGCTAAAGAAAAGGGGAGAAAAACGAACTGATGGCGCGAGGGGGTGGCAGCGAAACTTTTGACCGGGCGTCGTTTCTTCTGCGAACCGTGAGCCGAGACACTGCTTTTTCGACGTCTTCGCCGCGTGAATTTCTCGCAGAGGGTTAAAAACACCGAGCTCCTCGCCCGCCGTGATTCTCAACCCTCGTCGTTTCCAGGTATCGCGTTTTCTTCTCTTGTCTTCTCGTTCCCTCAATATTTGACAGTCTAGAACGTGGTTCCCGTGAAAATGATTGTGTGAAACGAAACATCGACGTTTAATCGAGCTATGGATGTATCTTGATAGTTTGGTTCCAGCCTTTCGATCTGATGTTCGATTTGATGTTTGGTCTGATTTGCTAAAGACGATGATTGGTCGTTTGGATGGTTCTAAGATGAGAACGACGTACGATTTATTTGCAGATTTGTTTGAAGAACTTTTAGTTGTTTCGTGTATTACGGTTTCTTTGATTTTTGATGTAAATTGATGATAAAATCTAACGATTTGATTATTTTCAATGTAATTAATGATATCGCAATTTGCATTGAGGTTCCATCATTTCCTGTTTCTTCGAAATTCTATTCTGGAATCAATCGATGGAATCGTAAATTTGTTGGATGTATTCTTTCACCGCGATGAAGGATGAAATTTTCCCAAGAAATACTAGAATTTCTAGTATATACTGTTTCAATTTTTGCTTCAATTATCTTCAATTCTAACAATTTATCTGATCAAATACTTGTTACAAATGCAATGCTGCCTCTTCTAAAATTTTTGAATTGTAACGCTGAAACAAATTACACTCGATATCCATAGAATCGTTCTTTCTTCCCCGAATTTTTTTGCACCAACAAAATTTAAGAAGCTCTCACTCAGGATACTTTTCTCCAAAAATTCGAAATTCTCGATCGGTGGTGTTAATAGAGATCGACGGAGGCTGATTGCGGTAGAAGGTAGAAGAATTTTGAGAACCGTCTGCAGTCAGTCGACGAAGTGGCAGAGTGTCGGAGCAGCACGAAGAGAGAGCATTATAAACTCTTCTTGGCCGTGTTTCTGCCGTTTCTACTTTACCGCGTTTTCCACCCTGCCGTGCGAGAAACTAAAATGAAAAAGAAGTAGCTCTATGTGTGGGTGATATACACGTGCCAGCGGCGTTTTATCGCGCGGTTTATGTTGCACACTCGCCACCCCCTAAAGCCGACATTTGCCTGCAGCGGCAAGAGTAAGAATGCTAATTGGAAAGCCGGGGCTATTTCTTTCTTTCGTCTTGCCGAGGGAAAGATATTTCCTTCTGTCGCCCTTTTTACGCCGGAAATTTATAGCGCGCGCCTTTTCAAATCTTGCCAGAGATGAATTTCGATGCTTCCGACTGTAACTCTTCCGTGCTATTTAGAATTTTTAATTGGCTCTTTAAATTCAACTTATATATCACCAACTTTTTTCCAACTAGTTTCCAAGTCGCATTGTTAAATATTTAGTTTTCTTTTGCATCTTTTTTTTTTTGTTTTAAATTTTCTCCACTTTGGCGTATTTTTCTTTTAACATATCCTGGCCGTACTGAACGTTTGAGCGTTTAATTTTGCACAGGTAAGAGTTCTGACCAGTGTTTGTTAAACACACTGATTATTTCATTTCTTGGAGTTTCTTGCAGTTTTAATTGTTGATAGTTATCCCTTTAGAGTCATCTGGTTTTTGAGGATTTGGAAATTGTCGTCTTTAATTTTCTTCATTTGATTTAGTCGGTTTCCAGTCAATTTTCATTTTGTACTTAATAAAATAAATTTCTCGTCTGAGCGTGTGTCTATCCTGATAAAAAGAATTCCTAATTTACATATTTCCATTCAGATTCAAATAATTTCATTTAATTCACAGTGAAAAGGAACATGGGTTGAAAAATTTATTTTTATTCTTCTCTGTTACGGCTGCGAACGAATTCCAATTTGTCCAAGGAATATCTTTAGAAAATGTACGGTCGAGAAAGATCGCTTCCGTCTGGAAGAAACTTGTTTGAAATTTCACAGGGAGGTCGCGATATAGCAATTTCGAGACGGTTCTGTTCTACGAAAGAAACTTCGTCAGGGATTGTACCGGGGCTAGTTTATGAAACGGAAAAAGTTCTGACCATCGAAAGAACTTTAAACTTTGGACAACCCTGGATATAAGGGATGGGAGAAAGGAGGAGTATGCGAGGCACATGGGAGCTTAAAGGGTTTATTATAGGTGGTGTCGGAAGTTAAGGTTGCAGCACAGGGGCGTGGCAATGCTGTAAGTAGTACAACCACAATTTATGCAATGGCGTTGCGTCAAATGAAGTTCTCTTTCTAATAAATATCGCCTGGATTTTCCTCAAAGTTTTACTTGTTGCTTCTTTCGTTTTAATGTCGAATAAATTGTTATTGTTATTTTGATTGGTCCGAAGTTTCATAACAAAAGTCATATCTCAAGCTTTGCTTGTGTTAACATTTAAATTGTTCACAGTGACAAAATGACGATCAAAGAGTAAAGAATCTTTTGCTTTTCGTTCGTTGTTTGCTACACACTGCATTAATTTTTTGTCTCTGAAGATAAACTTGTTATCTCGTTATTTTTTTTATGGAGCTGCAACGTCTCGTCAAATATGTACCATACCAAATTTCATTCTCTAGTTTTATGCGTTTATGTTTCATGCGTTATTTATAATTTAGAAGTTTTCTCGCTCCCTTATATTTGCTCTCCTGTCCCTAGTTCACTTCTGCAAGTTGTATAAACATTTCTATGCCAGAAAGGAGCCACGTACGTTTTCATTTTCTTTTTATCAAAATTTTAAGAATTCTTCGCGGAAAGTACTTTCGTTATTTTCGTTAATCACGTGAATTTCGTTACATTTAAAAATCACTATTTTAGTGATGTGCTCTGTCTTCATAACTTTCTTCTCCTTCTCCTTCTTAATTCGATAAATATTTTCTGAGATTAGGCGAAGAATATTCCTTATTTCGCGTTAGGATAGGACCAGTGTCTGGCCAGCTCGTCCGGGGATAATTTTCGGAAGGGTCGCGCCGCAGAAAACGCTTGAAGTGGCTCCTACTTTTGCGCGGGTTTATGCTTTCCGGTTCCTCCGTCGCTATTATCCGGCCTCCTCTGTTCTCCACTCGCGTTGTGCCTGAAACAATAAAACACGTTCATGAATGAAACCCTTCTCTACGCCCTCCCTCGCCCCTTCTGACACCCGTCTACAATTCTACACCCTCGACGGCCTTCAGGAGTAGACTACCACCCTCTTTTAACGCGCTTTATCATCCTCCTTCCATTCATTCGTAGCTTCAGGTAATAAACTTGGCGGCCACGGAAGGGAAGAACAGGAGAAGATCTTCGCTCGGTCACTTCGCCAAGCGCACCCACCCATCAGGAAGCGTTGCATCCGTGTTTATTTTTAAAAACGGAAGGGTGGAGACGCTATAATTACCCTCTAGGAATCCCGGTTTCGAAGGTCAGCCATAGGATTTCAAGGGCGAGCTCGTGATCCAAGAAACGGAGGGACCATGTATTAAATTCTTTGGGGAGAAATTTGTCAAGGGCGGATAAAAGATTATTTTTCTTTACTTTTTCTGAAGAAAATAATGAATATAGGTTCATGTTGGCGATTAAGCTGGAACTGAACTGAATTTTCCATATTTCACGTACCTGCTTTATGCATTTTTATAGCTTAACATTTTTCGTATAAGTGGATAAAAATCTGTCTCCTGCGTTGAGCTACTTCTTTTCTTTTTCCTTTTTATTTCTGATAGTTTAATGTTGGTCACTTTACAACGAAACTTAATTTAACAAAAGTATAAAAAGTGGCTAATTTAGTCACGAAAATTTATAATTCCAGTCATTATGAACAGTTGATTGCAAAGATAATCTTTCTCCTATTTTCTGCAATCGAATTAAAGAGAGCATATAGATGTACATATGTATATTCTAGTGTACAGTTTACGTGTTGTAGCGTAATCGATGTATTTAAGTGACCGATAACTTCTAAGTAGGCGACTCGCAAATAACCAAGTATAGTACACTGTTTTGTTGTTATTTTGTTTGCACGCATTTTCCTATGTTTTCTTGTTCTACTTGCCGCTTCCTATAATAAACTCCTAGATGCAACGCAAACGGGAGCGTGAAGGAGTATCTTGCTTGATTTTTTTATGCACATGAACGCCCGATCAGAGTTTACATAATCTGTTATTTATAACGAAGGCTGGCTACCTAGGATAAATAGAGTCCCCGATCTAAAGGTCACTTTAGATCTCCTTCTTTATACGTACGCAGTAAAACGTGAGACGCGCGATCTAGCCTCTTTTCAAGTCACTCTCTTCGATTATGATAACGTTGAAGTAAAGAGATGTTGAAGATTTTGCTTCGTCTTTGATAAACGAACATTATAAAAATTTTATGAAATTTTTGCGTGCACGTATGTGTGGAATAAGTGCTCGTTGTGTGTGTATAGGTTTCAGTGGTCCATGAAAGAAATTTAAACGTAGCTCAAAACGATTTACAAAGGAGAACTTGAGGAGGACAAAAACTCGAATTTGAAGAAAAATAATTCATCGTTTCGTATGGTTCTCTTGGAGTTCTTTCCCAAGGAATTTCGATAATTTGAGAGACAATGAGTGACTTGACGACGCAGTTATGAAACCAAGAATTAATCGCCAAAAAGGATGTCCTTTTTTATTTCTCTTCGTCACCGGCTGGCCACGTGCGGTATTTTAATTTTAACAAATATTCTATATACTTGCGTATTTTCACCTTCCTACCATTCCCCACGTATATAACTACATATATATTCCACGAAAAAGGGAAGCACGAGAGAGGAAGATTATCTTTCTCAGCTCGGAGCCAAATTAAAGTCATATAAAAAGGGGGCTGGCAGCCTGGTCTCCGAGGAGACGTGTAAATGCATTTAATTGTTAAGTCAGTCTCGAGACGAGGGACAGGGAGAGAAAGAGAGAGAGAGGGGGGGGAAGAAGAGGACAGAAGTGAAATAGATCGGAGAAAGACGGGGAGACATGCAGACAGATAGAAGAGACAGACTGAGAAGGCTCCTCATTCGTAGCACAGAGCTAGAGATCGCAGTGGGCATCCATTGGCCGGAACTATGGGGTGGGTTGGCAGCGCTATGGGCTACTATCGGCTCCTTGGGGATGTTTCCACCCCTATTTCTACCAACTACCCCGCTTACAGTGTACACCGAATACACTAGTATAGTTATACAGACTCGTACGTGCCGGGCTGTTGGGTATTGATCGTCGTTGCCTCCAGAATACCACGTTCTACCTACTTCTCCTTCACCTGCAGTAGCACGTCCTTACACATCCTTGCTGGTCCTTCTCTGGCCGGAGGTGCATCCCCCTTGGTCTATCGTCCGATTTCTATCTGGCTGCTAGCCGCGGAGTTCGGCCGGAACCCGGTATCGGGATTCGTTAAGGGACGCCGCTGGTATATTCTCGTTATTGCAGGGGATTCTTCGTCGAAGAAATAGGAAGCATTGTATAATCGTAATACGAACGTACATTTTAGGTATCGGTAAATTCAGGAACTGAAGTGGCAAACTTCAGTGTTGCAGAACTTTTGAATGGAAATAGAAAATGCATTTCATGCAATAGATTGTAATAAATTTGTTTGTACATTATACATTTATTTTTTTGATTCTGGATTTTGTTGTTCGTTTAAGTTTTGAATCTGCTGTTTTTTTTATTCGTATCGTTCCTTCGTTTTATTGCAAATATAGCTAGATCATGGCTTTGTCATGGACAATCTTAGAAGCTGAAATAAAATCCTGGAGTTTGTAATATTTTTCACTTTATTTCACTTAAAATTCCTATTCTTTTCCATTTTTTTTTCGGTTATTTATCATTTATCATTTGAACATCTCAATGATTAAAAAAATTTTCCTTTATTTTTCTTTTTTTCTTTAATTTCGTTCGTACGCATATTTATAGGGCAGGTATGAGGACATAAGAAGAAATATAAATATTTTAGTAATTTGATATTGATAATATTTTTATGGATTAACACTAAGATAAAAGGCTCAAAATGATCCATCACGAATGTAGAATCATTATAGAGTCAAATACAGAAACAGGCAAATGTTAATTTGTGTGTCTCGTCTAAATGTTATTAGGCAATCGATCTAAAAGAATGACATAATTTTATACTTGGTATGCGCACGAGAAGCATGTAGAATCATTATAGAGTCAAATACAGAAACAGGCAAATGTTAATTTGTGTGTCTCGTCTAAATGTTATTAGGCAATCGATCTAAAAGAATGACATAATTTTATACTTGGTATGCGCACGAGAAGCGATTATCCATTAAATTCTCACAGATCTATCCACGGCGAATACCTGTGGAATACTGAAAAAGTAAAAAAGACTGAACAGCTAGGGGAAAAGAGAGATTCGAACGGAGAAAGGGAGGACGTGAAAACCTCAATTATCCATTAAATTCTCACAGATCTATCCACGGCGAATACCTGTGGAATACTGAAAAAGTAAAAAAGACTGAACAGCTAGGGGAAAAGAGAGATTCGAACGGAGAAAGGGAGGACGTGAAAACCTCCGGTAATCGAAGACTCTTATCTTTATTGCTAAAATTCCACGTATCTTTGGGAGCGAAAGGACCGATGGAAATGAGGACATTCCGTTCCCCGGCCGGATTGGGTTTCGACGATTAAGGATCCTTCTAATCCTTCCAACCTGACATTGTATTCCGCCACCACTATTTCCCTCCTCTCCCTCCCTCCCTCCCTCTCTCTCTTTCTCTCTCTGTTTCTGCCCCATTCGCGATCTTTCTTTAGCCGGCCGTGCACATGAGAAAGTTGCTTACATTCGCAAATAAATTCAAATATGTGGTCGACACTGACGAGTTGCGAAACTATTTCGAGCGGTTCCTCGTGTATCCAACCGTGTAACTGATGTTAATGTTTTTGTTAAATTACAGACATTATTAACGTACAAACTTGGAACCGCTGGTGAAATTGTAATCGACGCTACTATTTCGGAGTTGCCATCGTTTTAAAGTTTCGTTGGAACTTCAGTACGTTTTTACTTTTTGCTCTCGCGAATTTTTTTATTAATCTGATCGTTTAGGTTGTGAGCAATTTAATTTGAATAATGATAATATCGCCAGTGGTAATAGAGTGCGTGAAATTTTTTACTGTATATGTTGATATTTAAGCAAAGTATACTAATTATCGTGCGATGTTTGAGACTTAAATTTTGCCTCTCTGAAGAACATTCATGTCCAATAAAAAGTCAATTTAATCATCGTTAAAAAGTCATTGAACCGTCGTGTGAGATACTACGCTCGAAAAGTGTGTGTAAATTAAATTTAAAGAGGGATTTCATTGCGAATAATTTAAACGGAATTGCGATATTTCCAATAGTATAAAATGAAGCAAGGAGAAAAGTAAAAGCGGGAAAGCGGTAAAAGTAAAATGAACGCGAAGCTTTTAACGTAACATTGGAGGAAATTTCCGATACGGTACTGTTTACATTGAAAGGAACGCTTCGCGATTCGGTCGCCGGATCAGCGACGGTCTTTTTCTACTTACTCGATTTTCAATCTAACTGATCGATCAGCGGGACGGGACAATGCACGCGAGATTTTATCGCCCTGGGCGATTTCAACGATCTGCATATTTCCACCGGAGATATTCTCAGAAAGAAAAATTCATTTAACAGATAAGTGCATGAAAAGTACTTTAGAGAAACGCGTTTACGGTTCGTTTCTATTAATCGAGGTTTCAACGAGTTAAATACATAAATTTGTTAAGGAAATTCGTTAAGGAAATAATTCTTTCGTCGAGAGACTGAATTTCGAAATGTTATTCATTCGAAAAGTCTGTAAAACAGAACGACGAAACGAGTGCAATTAGAAG